>VWYK01124124.1:1225-14314 GCA_013399775.1 Semnornis frantzii
ACACTTCCATGTCCTTCCTGTGCTGGGGGCTCCAGAACTGCACACAGGACTCCAGGTAGGGTCTGAGGAGAGCAGAGCAAAGGGGCAGAATCTCCTCCCTTGCCCTGCTGCCCACACTGCTCTTGCTGCAGCCCAGCACACAGTTGCTGTCTGGGCTGCACTCACACTGCAGCCTCATCTTGAGCTTTTCCTCACTCCACACCCCCAGGGCCTTTTCCTCAGGGCTGCTCTCCAGCAGCCAACATAATAATGTGCCACTTCTGGTCAATCTTTCTTGCCCTTTAAAATGCAGGGATGAAAATGTTTGGACATTGATTTGGATGTTTTTTTTAATCTGAAAAATTAGAACACACCACACTTGGAAATTATCTTTTGCAACTGCTCATAGCCATCTACTTTAAAGAACAAATAACAAGGTCATACTTCAGTGTTGTAAGTAGCAAGTTTAAACTTTACCATTCAAGAAGGACATTTAGTATTTATTTATGTTACCTCTTGCTGCTGTATTTTAAGTTTAGCTTGGTTTTCCACCTACTAATGAATGTAGCATTCTCCCTAGATTACACATAACTACATTTATTGCTCTTGGCTCTGTATCAAGAACTATTTGTAATTTTCCAGCTGTGAAAATGTTGCCTTGCACTTAGAAAGGTTTCATGATTTGGGGACCTACTGAAAATCATGCTGGTTAGGTACTAGTTTGCATTTCTTTTCTGTACAGGATGCCCTTTTCTTATAAGAAGCAGAACTGCTGTCTTAATATGTTTACTGCTGCACTGGAGGTTTATTTACACTTCCAGCTTAAAAGAATTATTGTCAGCCATCAAGTATATAAAGTAAGCTCATGCTTTTTTGTTCTCTGTGTCCATGATGCTGTAGATAGGGTAGAGGCATTAGCTGTGGGCTTTTAAAATGGTGAAGTTTAAAGCATGTTGGCTAACTTCCTCTCTTTGAAGTATGTGGTGAAGGATGATAGCACTGCTGCGTCGATGATGCTAGATTTAAGGGTCTGTCAGCACTTTGAGTACAAACCCCTATTTTCAGGGATTTATAGCTTCTAAATGCAGATGCACAGTCACTGGAGGTGTTTAATATGCAATAGGTAGCACTTTAATCTGTTCATGAAGGTGGGGTTGAGATTTGCTTCTGTTGAACAAGACACAATCTCCTAAAGCACGGAGGGCATTTGCTTTACCTTCTGCAGTTTGTGCATTGAAGAAGCCACTATGTGTTGCAAACGGGAGAGCCATTCCTATTCATCTTAGAAGCTTCCAGATGTCTTGTATGATGATGTGCTATGAAAAGCTGAAGATCCAGGTTACATAGGAGACCTGTAAAAGATATGAACATTACCTATAACTTAAGGTTTGATTTCTGTCTCGTGCGACCAATGGTAGTTTGTCCACCTTCAGTAATGGTACAGAACCAGAACTGTATGCACATGTGAAAACTATCAACTTAGACTGCATGAAAATAAAATTCGGGGTTTTCTTTCCTTATTGCAACTTCAGCTGCTTTAATTTCATTCCAATGGTACCTTTCTATTTTAATTTCTGTTCATTAATGAAGTATTGCATGTCTGACACTAATAAAGCACCACGATGCACTACCGCAGTGTTCCTCGAATCGTGCTGTTCATCTGTGTCGTGCAAAGCATGCAGCTCCTCAGCTCTGCTCAAGTAGGTGTTTGGAACAACTGTGCTGGTAAGACTCTCAGAGCAAAGAGAAGTGTGTTTCCTTCAGGCCAGCTCTCAGTTAAATACCTTTGTGTTTGCAGGGTAGCCTTTAAGGGACATCTCTTCAGCAGTGTCCAAATCTTCTAAATCATAGAATCATAGAATGGTAAGATAGTCCATACTTTTTGAAGTCGTTTTTTTTCCCCTCCCCTCACTTGATTTTATTACAACATCTCTGTTATATTAAATACCAATGATTAGGGCTTTGACACAGTGTGATCCAGAATAAAAACTATTGATCACTTCTATACTGTAAACAACAAACTAATGAGATTCTGCTTACAAATGAAGTCACTGGGTTAGCTGATTCAGTGACAGTTGCCTTTGGAGCTGTGATGATGTATGCAGCAGAATCATAGAATGGTAAGGTTGGAAGGGACCTCAAAGATCATCCAGTTCCAACCCCCTGCCATAGGCAGGGACACCTCCCACTAGCACAGGTCACTCAAGGCCTCCTCCAACCTGGCCTTGAACAGCTCCAGGCAGGGAGTAGCCACAACCTCCCTGGGCAACCTGTGCCAGTGTCTCACCACCCTCACTGCAGACCACTTCCTCCTAACATCCACTTGCAATCTCCCCTCTGCCAGTTCAAATCCATTGCCCCCAGTCCTTACAAGACCTTGTCAATAGTCCCTCCCCAACCTTCCTGTAGCCCCCTTCAGATCCTGGAAGGCTACTCTAAGGTCTCCTGGAAGCCTTCTCTTCTCCAGGCTGCAGAGCCCCAACCCTCTCAGCCTGTCCTGATAGCAGAGCTGCTGCAGCCCTCTCAGCATCTTCATGGCCTCCTCTGGACCCACTGCAACAGCTCCATGTCCTTCCTGTGCTGGGGGTTCCAGAACTGCACACAGGACTCCAGTTGTGGTCCTCAGGCAGGACAGGCTGAGAGAGTGGGGGGAAAAAAAATTACATCCTCTTAACTATGCTGATTTTTTTCTGCATATGGTTTTCTTGTTTGGCTTTTTAAATGCCTTTAAATGAACCATTCCTCTGCTTCTGTGATTGCGTAAATGTTACTAGGAGAACTTTGGTGCTGCAGGCCAGAACTGCATTCAGCTAGAGGACAAACGTGGTGAGAGTTTTGATACAGAAAACATGAGGCATATTTCTCTTCAGGCTCAACAGAATAAAATCCAGCCAAAGTGACAGGAAAATAAAGTGTTCTCTCTCATCTCCCTGCTCCATTGTTGTTTTTTTTTACTGCTCCTACAAGTTGTTCAGCACACTTTCCTTACCAAAAAAATGCTTTTGCCTGGTTTCTTCTCATAGAATCATAGAATGGGAAGGTTGGAAGGGACCTCAAGGATCATCTAGTTCCAACCCCCTGTCATAGGCAGAGACACCTCTTTGCTGACACCTCTTTCCTCTTTGCTGAGGCAGCAAGACAGCAATGTCTGTCCTCCAGCACCAGCAGCTTTTCTGGATCATAGAATCAGAGAATGGTAAGGTTGGAAGGGACCTCAAGGATCATCTAGTTCCAACCCCCTGCCATAGGCAGGGACACCTCCCACTAGCACAGGTCACTCAAGGCCTCCTCCAACCTGGCCTTGAACACCTCCAGGGAGGGAGCAGCCACAACCTCCCTGGGCAACCTGTGCCAGTGTCTCACCACACTGGATGCTAAAGGAGATGTGAAGAGTGGTCCTGGCTAATGAGAAGAACACTGTAAGTAGCTCACCCACTTACTTTAAGGCTTGAATTTCAGTGAGACGCAATTCCTTTCCTTGCACTTGTCTGGCTCCGTGACTGTGTCCTTCACGGGTTTAGAAAGACTTCTGCTGTTTGAAGTATCCATGAAATGTGGTGGCTACAGGAAATCCTGGTGGAATTTTGAGATGTGCACTTCCACAGGCTTTGTTACACAGAGTTCACTCAACTGTCTCGCCCCTGTCTTACTGACTACAGCTGTCCCAGTGGGTGAGTAGATGAGGACTGAGGACAGAGGAAGGAGGCAGGTTTCTGCAAGCACTGTGCTGCACATTATAGAGCAGTTTCCATCTGCAATTCACGTCTGGTAACCAATCTCACTTCCTATGCCTGTTTGAAAATGGAGCCAGCACAATTCCCCTACCTCACAGGCATAACATTTGTTAGTCAATACCAGCTTAATTCTGCTGACAGTGTCAGAGCCCAGCCTGACTGAACAGCTTTCTGGTCCTCCAGCATGGAGTTAGTTTGGGGGGTTTTCATTATTTAACATCTCAACATCCTAATAAAGGTTTTCAAGGATATTTTAAATACAGTTTAAGAGTTAAGGAGCTGTTGAAATATTTAGATGCGAGCTTTAGAAGGATGATGAAAGACAATTCTCTCTCCAGTTACATTTATTAAAGTGAATCCATGATGGAACCATGCAAACTAAAAAAAAAATCTTCAGCCTGGAGAAGGATTCAAGGAGACCTTGGAGTAGCCTTCCAAGATCTGAAGGAGGCCTGCAAGAAGGCTGGGGAGGGACTATTGACAAGGTCTTGCAATGACAGGACAAGGGGCAATGAGTTTGAACTGGCAGAGGGAAGGTTTAGACTGGATGTTAGGAGGAAGTTTGCAGCGAGGGTGGTGAGACACTGGCACAGGTAGCCCAGGGAGGTTGTGGCTGCTCCCTCCCTGGAGGTGTTCAAGACCAGGTTGGATGAGGCCTTGAGTGACCTGTAAGGTAAGGTTGGAAGGGACCTCAAGGATCATCCAGTTCCAACCCTCTGCCATAGGCAGGGACACCTCCCACTAGCACAGGTCACTCAAGGCCTCCTCCAACCTGNCCTGGCCTTCAACACCTCCAGGGAGGGAGCAGCCACAACCTCCCTGGGCAACCTGTGCCAGTGTCTCACCACCCTCACTGCAAACAACTTCCTCCTAACATCCAGTTTCAGTCTCCCCTCTGCCACTTCAAACCCATTGCCCCTTGTCCTGTCATTGCAAGACCTTGTCAATAGTCCCTCCCCAGCCTTCCTGTAGCCCCCTTCAGATCCTGGAAGACCACTCCAAGGTCTCCTGGAAGCCTTCTCTTCTCTGGGCTGCAGAACCCCAACTCTTGTAGTCTGTCCTCATAGGAGAGCTGCTGCAGCCCTCTCAGCACCTTGGTTGCCTCCTCTGGACCCACTCCAACACTTCCATGTCCTTCCTGTGCTGGGACCTCCAGAACTGCACACAGGACTCCGGATGGAGTCTGACAAGAGCAGAGTAATGCTGATGAAAACCAAATCCCATCTCGTCTTCTGCCTTAATCAATTAAATGTTGGCTTGTTTCATTGGGTTGTTTTGTTAGCAGTGCCATTTTATGTGAGAGAGGACTGTGACTGCCTGCTAAAGAAAGCTGTTTTATCTGCACTGCTTGTTGAGCAATGAAGACAGAAGACTGCCACACTAAGTACAGCCCAACTGGCATTGTCTGTGTAATGTTTGTATAAATCTCACTCTATCCAATGCTGGAAGCCAATGGCAATGACATGAAGTTTATTGGGGTGTATTTATAACCTTTTAGTACATCACTTAGCCACACAGATCTGTCTGTGATAAATGGGTGATGATTTAGGACAGAAAAGCACCCTCCATGACTAAATACTCATGTGCTTATACTTGAAATGTAAGCAGCTTAAAGAAATTTTAGGGACATCCAATATTCAAATAAAACCAGATACTAAAAAGAGACAAAATTACATGGGATGGCCTTTTGTTTCACCCCTAACATAATCTGCTCTGTAACTTTGAGGGGATGAGCAGAAGCAGCAATGGGGAGAATCCACTACTGGAACTCAAAACTAAAGAATTTAGTAGGGCTAGGGTCCAGATCATAGAATCATAGAATGATGAAGTTGGAAGGGACCTCAAGGGTCATCTAGTTCCACCCCCCTGCCATAGGCAAGGACATCTCCCACTAGTACAGGTCACTCGAGGCCTCCTCCAACCTGCCTTTGAGCACCGCCAGGGAGGGAGCAGCCACAACCTCCCTGGGCGACCTGTGCCAGTGTCTCACCACCCTCACTGCAAACAACTTCCTCCTAACATCCAGTTTCAATCTCCCCTCTGCCACTTCAAACCCATTGCCCCTTGTCCTGGCATTCCCAGACCTTGTCAATAGTCCCTCCCCAACCTTCCTGGAGCCCCCTTCAGATCCTGGAAGGCTACTCTAAGGTCTCCTGGAAGCCTTCTCTTCTCCAGGCTGAAGAGCCCCAACTCTCTCAGCCTGTCCCCATAGGAGTGCTGCTCCCAACCCTCTCATCATCTTTGTGGCCTCCTCTGCACCCACTCCAACACTTCCAAGGATCTGTTTACCCAGCTTGTGACAAGTTCAAATCAGTGTCCTTCCTCCCCAACATAAAAGTGAGATTTTTAACAGGAGGTTATTAGGTGCAAAGCAGGTGTCAGGGAGAAGCACATTGCTTTAGCCAGCTATCACCTCCACTTTTTTAGTCCCTCTGACAGTGCTATTAAATTTAAGGATTAAATGAACCACTTCCCTAGGTAAGTTAGGATGTGTCTGAGGAAATTTGATGTGCAGAGCATGTGGGTGGCCATATTGCCTCTCCTGTTAATGGAAGTAGGTGTCTGGATTTGAAGGCTCATGGAGCCCAACAAATAAACCACCAAAACATATCACCTCCTCTAAATGATTCATTCGGGGCCTTCTTAGGTGCTGAATGTCTCCTTCTCCAATAACTTGCTGCTTACTTTATGAATTCCTTGAAAATTGACTCCCTGGAATGTCTTTACTGGAGACATCAGGGGTCTCCATTTAAATTCAATGAATGTTAGGTAGTTTGCCAAGGATTTCCATGAAGGAATAAGCAAAGCTGCCTCTTGGAGGGTGAGCTTTGTCAAATATAATAAATAGAGAATAAATCTCATGAGGAGTGACTGAGGGATGGTTAGATTGAAAAAGAGGAGGCTGAGGGGAGACCTCATCACTCTACATCTATTGGAAATGATGTTGTGGAGAGGTTGGTGTTGGCCTCTTCTCACAGGTAAGTAGTGATAGAACAAGAAGGGAATGACCCTGTTGGAGTGGGTCCAGAGGAGGCCACAAAGGTGCTGAGAGGGCTGCAGCAACTCTGCTGTGAGGACAGACTACAAGAGTTGGGTCTCTGCAGGCTAGAGAAGAGAAGGCTTCCAGGAGACCTTATAGTAGCCTTCCAGTATCTGAAGGGGACCTACAGAAAGGTTGGGGAGGGACTTTTGACAAGGGCTTGTAATGACAGGACAAGGGGCAATGGGTTTGAAGTGGCAGAGGGGAGATTGAAAGTGGATGTTAGGAGGAAGTTGTTTGCAGTGAGGGTGGTGAGACACTGGCACAGGTTGCCCAGGGAGGTTGTGGCTGCTCCCTCCCTGGAGGTGTTCAAGGCCAGGTTGGGTGAGGCCTATGGCAGGGCGTTGGCACTGGATGATCCTTGAGGTCCCTTCCAACTTAACCATTCTATGATTCTATGATTCAAGCTGCCACTGGGTAGGTTTAGGCTGGACATTAGGAAGTATTTTTTTTCCCAGCATGAGTGGTCAGGCATTGAAATGAGCTACCCAGGGAGGTGATGGAGCCACCAACCCTGGCTGTGTTTAAAAGTCGTTTTGATGTGGTGCTTGGGGATATGGTTTAGGGTGCACCTTGTAGAGTAGGGATATGAGTTGGACTTGGTGATCCTGAAGGGCTTCTCCAACCTGAATACTTCTGTGTGATTCTGTGTGAAAAAAACGATAGCTTAACAGCATCCTTTAAAAGTAGCTGCTGACTCTCCAGCTATGAACATTTTTTTTATTGCCTAATAAAGTATTTTCCCCATTGAAGCAGCTTATTTCATGAATTTATAGCTCATAGCTTAAACATGCTTATATTTTGCTAATTGTGGATTACTTAGTACTTATTTTTAAGGGACACTGAAGCACAAAAGGCAAAATGTCACAGGTTTCTTTGGGAGAAGTCTTTGCCTCGTGCATAGCAATTTTGCATTTGGGTAAGCATTTTTTCCATATACTGTGTTTAGGGAGGTTTATCTACTGTTGTAAATCATTAGACCTGTATAATGAGACACATCCTAAGGTGTTCATGCAATTTGTCATTTTTATTCCTTTCTAGATGCCTGTGCAGATATTTTATATCTGTGATTCAGAAGGCCTCACTGTTATGTCTTTTGAACTGTAAGGTAATCTTGGTAGACTTCCAAATTATCCTTTTCCAAAGTATACAGAGACAAAGTATCTGGTACATTCTTCTCTGTGTTGTAAAAGCTAAAAGAAAGATCTCTGGGAGAAGAGAGAGAAAAAGATAGCTGAAAAGCTCTGCAGACCTTTGTGTTGAGCTGCAGTGCAGCTAGGTTTGGGTCAGTAGTCTCAGGCATTCTTTTGTCCAACAGGGTAGCATCAAATTTGCTTTATTTCATTATAATCTGGAGGACAAGAGAATAGGAATCTGTTTACAACAGGTGCTAGGTGCTGCTTTGAGGAGGCAAGGGAAAAAATAATGTCAGTGCTTTGTGAGTTTGGACTTCTTGGTGTGTGGAGAAGTATATTGAGTGTGAGTACTACCAGGCTTGTGTCATTCCAGGATCAGACATAGGCTCATAGAATTGCTTTCACAGAATCACAGAAGAATTAAGCAGGTTGGGAAAGACCTCTGAGATCATCCAGTCCAACCTATCACCTGACCCTTCTCATTAACTAAGCCATGGCACTGAGTGCCTCATGCAGCCTCCTCTTAAACACCTCCAGGGATGGGCAATCCACCGCCTCCCCGGGCAGCCCATTCCAATGCCAATCACTCTTGCTGGGAAGAATTTCTGCCTAACATCCATCCTGAACCTGCCCTGGCACAGCCTGAGACTGTGTCCTCTTGTTCTGTCCCTGGGTGCTTGGCAGAAGAGCCCAACCCCAGCTGGCTACAACCTCCCTTCAGGCAGCTGTAGACAGCAATGAGGTCTGCCCTGAGCCTCATGTCCTTTTCTTTCAGCTGGAACAGACTTCTAAGATCATCAAGTGTAACCATCAAACTAACACCACCATGCTCACCTAACCATGTGCCAAAGTGCCCTGTGCACATGTTTCTTGAACACCTCCAGGTACAGTGACTCCATCATCACCCTGGGCAGCCTGTTCCAGTGCCTGAACACTCTTTCTGTAAAGAAACATTTCCTAATATCCAATCTAAATCTCTCCTGGTACAGTTTCAGGCCATTTCCTCTCTTCCTATCACCTGATACTATAGAGAAGACACAGACCCCTACCTCACTACAGCCTCATTTCAGGTAGTTGTAGAGAGCAAGGAGGTCCCCCCTCGCCCTCTCCAGCCTAAACAATCCCAGATCCGTCAGCCATTACTTGTAAGACTCGAGAGCCTTCACCAGCTTTGTTGCCCTCTCCTATGAGGAGAGACTGAGGGGTTTGGGGCTGTTCAGTCTGGAGAGGAGAAGGCTCCAAGGTGACCTTCTTGTGGCCTTTCAATATCTTAAGGAGGCCTACAAAAAAGCTGAGGAGGGACGTTTTGGGATGACAGGTAGTGATAGGACTGGGAGGGGGAATGGAACAAAGCTGAAAATGAGATTGAGACTGGATGTGAGGAAGAAGTTGTTCAGCATGAGGGTGGTGAGAGCCTGGCAGGGGTTGCCCAGGGAGGTGGTGGAAGCCTCATCCCTGGAGGTGTTTAAGGCCAGGCTGGATGAGGCTGTGGGCAGCCTGATCTAGTGTGAGATGTCCCTGCCCATGGCTGGCTGATCTTTGTGGTCCCTTCCAACCCTAATTCTATGATTCTATATAGCACATTTCTTTTCTTAGGGTTTCACATGTATAACTAACTTCTTTATTGTTAAGGGCCAGATTATTGTTGCCTCCAACCCACATTAACAATTCACTTGATTAACATTACTGCTGTTGGAAAGCCTGTTGCAAACTGGCCTCCTTGTAATCCACACACACAACACTGCAGTAGTGTGAATTTTAAGCTGAGAGACTACATGAAAGCAACATCCAGCAGCAGTAAGGAGAAACAAAATAGTCTTAATTAAGAAGAATGTAAATTGTGTGAGCTGCATTAAGATTCAGTTGCTGGATGCTGAAGAGCATTTCTTTTTCCCCTGGCATTTTTGTTATAACTATTCCTTGTAAATGCTCTGGAAAATAAAAAACAAACCTCTATCTTTTGTGTTTTGTGATCCAAACTTCACTAGCTCTTTATAAACCAGACACTAAGTTAAAGACCTAAGTTTAACCTTTGTTTTATCAGACATGACTTCAGAGAGAGTCAAGGCAGCACAAGCTGATTGTGGCAGAAGTACATTTACCAATGGCTCCATAGCTACTCTTTGGTCTGTTTCAGCATCTGCTGTGTAGTCTGCAGCTCTGAACATTTCAGCACAGTCTATTTACAGCAGTATTTAAAACTTGTTCCAGTTCTCTTCATTCTTATGCATGCTGCTGTGCTAAACTGCTCCAGAAACCAGCTTAGCTCTCACCATATTTGGAGGCTGTTCCTCTTCTGTGCTCTTGGACTGGTTTGGATGGGGACTTACATCTAAAGTAACAAATATGTGACAGGAGCTGACTGCCAAAACTGGGATCTAAGCAGTTTCTGAAGGGCTTATTGCAAAGCTATCATGAAGCTGGGAAGGATGACTCAAAGCCATGGTCCAAACAGAGCAAAACACTGAAATAAACATCAAGGTGAGAAGGTGAGTATATATTTTTTGAATACAGGTGGATGTGTCTGTCCCTCTAAGGCTGGACATTTGTTTTAGTCTTAGGGGAGAGGAAGCAAAGGAGCAGACAACTTTCCAAAAGCACATTAATTCCAATATTCCAAATGCATATTGGTGAGACACTGGCACAGGTTGCCCAGGGAGGTTGTGGCTGCTCCCTCCCTGGAGGTGTTCAAGGCCAGGTTGGAGGAGGCCTTGAGTGACCTGTGCTAGTGGGAGGTGTCCCTGTCTATGGCAGGGGGTTGGAACTGGATGATCCTTGAGGTCCCTTCCCACCTTACCATTCTATGATTGTATGATTAATAAGGATGCACTGATCAGAGTGTTCTTCATTTGCAAGCCCACCAAGCTTTGCAGTTCCTGTCTGAGCTTACTACAGGCTGAAGAGCTTTGAGAAGAAAAGGTAGCATTTGTTCATAATGCCTGTGGCTTGCTTGAACAGCTGCCAAGCTTCAAGATGTGCTCTGTTAAATGCACTCAGCGTCCTCCTCAGCTGTCTTTAAAAATATGAGGACCTCCAGCTTTGATTCAGTAGTTTCAACCAGTTCATCCAAATAAAGAGAACATATTTTACCTCTGTCCTTCTAAGAAACAAAGAATGGACATAGAACATAGACTCATAGAATCATTGAATGGTCTAGGTTGGAAGGGACCTCCAAAGCTCATCCAGTCCAACCCCTCTGCAGTCAGCAGGGACATCCTCAATCAGATCAGGTTGCCCAGAGCCCTGTCCAGCCTGACTTGAATATCTCCAGGGATGGGATCCCAAGCACCTCCTTGGGCAGCCTGCTCCAGTGTTCCACCACCCTCATGGTAGAGAACTTGTCCCAACATCCAATCTAAATCTGCTCTTCTCTAGTTTGAAGCCTTTCCCCCTCATCCTATCACTGCAGGCCTTGGCAAAAAGTCTCCATCCTTCTTGCAGGCCCCTTTCAGATAATGGCAGGCTGCTGTTAGATCTTCCTGGAGCCTTTTCCAGGGTGAATACTCCCAGCTCCCTCAGCCTGTCCTCATAGAAGAGGTGCTCCAAACATTCTCCTGGCCCCCCTCTGGACCTGCTCAAACATGCAGACTTCTCTGGAGACTTTCAAAACCTGCCTGGATGCATTCCTGTGTGAACTACCCTAGGGGATCCTGCCTTGACAGGGAGGTTGGACTGGATGATCTCTGGAGGTCCCCTCCAACCTCTAAGGTTCTGTGATTCTGTGATTTGCAGAAGACAGCTGTTGTAACTGAGTGGATAGCTGCACTTTGCAGATGAGAGTGTGTGTCAAAAAAAATCTAGCACTGGAGTTCTCTGAAAAAGCAAAGCTTGTCTCACAGTCACAACATCTCTCCAAGCCCTAAGAATTTAAGATGTTGATCAGACACAGTAGGAGAGAGATTCAGCAGTGATGGTTTGCAGCAGTTGGGAGGAGTGGGGTTTGTTAAAGAAAAACAAAACAAAATTAAAGAAGGAAATGATAATTTTATAAGAGGAATTAAGACATTTTTAAGACTTCTTTATTCCCATTTTTAAGACTTTTTTCCCTGTGAGGATAATAGAACCCTGAGGGAACAGGCTGCCCAGAGTGGTTTGTGGAGTCTTCCTCTCTGGCCATACACAAAACCTGCCTGGATGTGTTCCTGTGTGATGTGGTCTAAGTGATCCTACTCTAGCAGGGAGGTTGGACTGGCTGAGCTTTGGAGGTCCCTCCCAGCCCCTGACATTCTGTGATTCTGTGCAATCCCTGTGCAAAGCAGCTGTCAGTCTAGCAGAGTTACCAGCCTAATGCTGGCCAGCTGAAATAACCTCTCACTGCAATCCCAGGTACAAAGTGGGTACAAAGTGATGCTTTTGCTGGAGTATTTTAGAAGGTTGCAGCCCTTGGAGGTTGCAAAGGAGCAGATGTCAGTGTGACACCTGGATTATTGGTGTCCTTTGGCTATGGCACCCAGTGGCACCACTCTATGTTACATCAGCTTGAGTCTCTCAACTGCTGGAGAGTAATTATTTAGACCACTGGAAAACTGAACCTCTCTGCTTCCCACAGGTATAAAATGTGTTTAGTTTGGATGTGGCCCTGGAGTCTACCCTGCCAGTTGGTGCTTGTGAGAAAAGCTGGCAGCATACCTGCTGGAAATGTGAATCTCAGACCACTTCTTTTGAGCTTCTAAACTTGTTTCCTTTTTTTGTTTTCCTCCACACTCTTAGCAATTAGAAAGCTGCAGAATTCTCCATAAATGTAATTATTTTTTCCCAACTTTGACATGAATGCCAAAATTTGGCCCTTATACCAGGTCAAAATGAGTTTAGAAGGCCACTAAAGTCCAGATTTAGCAGTTATTCCCACTTTGCACTGGCTTTAATGACTCTCAGCTCCACAGCAGCAGACCCTTAGCACACCTGCTTTCAAAGCAGGAGTTACCTCTGGTGACACAGAGGGAAAATTTAGGGCTGAGCATAAATCCTTGTTGGCTTGTCTGATGGTAGAGTTACACAGAAAATAACGTGTTTGTATCCCAGGGTACTTGTGAGACAGCAGTTAAGTGTCAATCTCTTTCTTTCTGAGGGTTTTTCTTGCTCTGGCACATAGCTGAGTGCTGGAAGGTAGTGATTTAACCAACTTCAGTAAGGACAAGTGCAGGGTCCTGCATCTGGGGAGGAATAACAACAGGCACTGACACAAAGCAGCTCCATGGAG
>VWYK01124132.1:543-21151 GCA_013399775.1 Semnornis frantzii
GGCCTTTGCACCCCCCCAGTCACACAGTGTACACCACAGGGACTCACCAGTGATGACAAGAGGACGATCTCTCAGCCCAGATGGGCTCAGTCTGGGACTTCTGTCTGTCCTAGCACGGATTAAAAAGGGGAGTGGGCAGGGAGGTCAAAGTGGCCACACCTGGGGTGGGAGGAGACTCCAAGAGAGCCCAGGTGCTCTGGGTTTGGAGGAGAAAAGGGAGAAAATGGGATGGAAAAGTGGTAGATGTGGCATTCCAGTGTGATCTGGTATAGGTGATCCTGTTCTGGCAGGATCTTCTGGATGATCTTGATGATAATCTTCTGGATGATCTTCCAAGGTCTCTTCCACCCCCTAACATTTTGTGCTTCTGTGTGATTCTGTGATCTTATGAATGTTTATAAATATCTGAAGGGTAGGTGTCAGGAAGAAGGTGCCAGTCTTCAGTGGTGTCCTGTGACAGGACAAGGGGCAACAGACACAAACTGGAACACAGGAAGTTCCACTGCAACATGAGGGAAAACTTTACTGTATGGGTGACAGAGCACTGGAGAAGTCTGCCCAGAGACACTGTGGAGTCTCCTTCTCTGGAGACTTTCAAGACCCACCTGGGTGCAGTCCTGTGTGACCTGCCATAGGTGATCCTGCACTGGCAGGGTGATTCAACTCGATATTCAGAGGTCCCTTCCAACCCTTAGCATTCTATGATTCTATGACTCTTCAAACTTGTAAGACATCAAGGTTGGTTTTAGTCTTTCAGTTTTACACACACATTTTCCTCTCTTCTTATTAAGTAACATAAATATACTTTGCATAGCTTGATTCTGCATATAGAACCTTCAGTGAAATGATGTTCACACATTGTTTAAGCTGGCTCATCCTCCTCCCCATATCCTGTGTATTTTTCAAGATGGTTATTTAATTACAGTTTCCTCATGTTGACTGTTCTGCTACTTATATCAATTTACAATACATCAGTTATTCTCTTTCTCTACAGAGTTGTTTAATAAGAAACTTTATGCCTTAATGACAACATATAGTATTACTTATTCTATTAAAAGTGGACTATATGCTCTACTCTACTCTACCCATACTGATGGGAGAAACTGCTGCTCTCTGTTAATTCATTTTGGTACCTTCAGGAATCCACTTAAAACAATCAAATAAGAGAGGAGTAAACTTGGAATCACTTCTCCACTTCTACTGGGGAAAAAGTCACACCACGAATCCTGCTAAATCATCTGCTGTTTTCAGGCTGACTGCACAGGTAGCCACAACAACACAAGGGTGGTGGCTACTTCAAAATACAGCTGGCTCAAAAAAGCAGATACCAAATGGTCCCTTTCCTGAAGCAATAGCTGAAGACCACAAGCCCATCTGTTCCAGTCTCCACTATACAAAAGTTTTTGGCTGCACTGTAAAGCTTTAAAACAAAGGTAAAGTCATTATTGTTTCTTTGCTTTACTTTCCAAGCTGCAATTCCTCCTAAAAGGCCCCCAAGAGTTAAAGTCCCTTGTCACAAAATCACAGAATGGTTTTGGTTGGATGGGAATTTAAAGACCATCTAGTTCCAGTCCCTTGCCATGGGCAGAGACTCCCTCTGCTAGATCAGGTTCCCAAGGCCCCACTCAACCAGGCTTCAAACAGTTCCAGGCTCCTGCCCTGTGCAACTTCTCTGGACAACGTGTTCCAGTGCCTCAACACCCTCACAGGGAAGAATTTCTTCCTAATGCTTAATCTAAATTGATGTCTTCCAGTTGAGAAGCCATCACCTCTCATCCTGTCACTCCATGCCTTTGTAAAAATTCCCTCTCCAGCTTTCCTGTAGGCACCCTTCAAACACTGGAAGGCTGCTGTAAGGTTTCCCCAGAGCTTTCTCTTCTCCAGGTTGAACAACCTCAACCCCTCAGCCTGTGTTCACGGGAAAGGTTCTCCAGCCCTCTGATCATCTTTGTGGCCACTCTTCTGGACTCTCCCCAACAGATCCATGTCCTTGTTTTGGAGGCTCAAGAGCTGGACACAATACTCCAGGTGAGATATCATGAAAGTGGAGTAGAGGGGGCAGAACCTTTATACACTTAGGGTGATGGTATTTTGGTACCACTTATTATCACTATCAAAATCACTGTATGCTCTCTGGGGCAGAAACCCTTTTCTAGCTTTCTGTTGGCAGTTGTACATGGTGGGAACTAGAAGATGAGGATCCCTTAAGAGGTACTACCAAAAGCATTCTGGTGGTACTTAGGAAGAACCACTTAATGAATTCTCCAAAGCAATCTGAAGGAAAAAAAAAAGTGATTCTTTTCGAAATCCTGATTCATTTTCATATGCAATTTCTATGCTTGCTGCTTAACCAATAAAGATTTTCAGCCTCCACATTCAAGAGACTGCAAATGACCTGTGAAATAAAATGCAGGAACTAATAGAATGAAATACATGACAATATCTATTTAATTTCTGTAGGATGCTGTAATGATGAAAACAATAGGTACTGGGGAATTATAATCAGCAGGGTCTTCAAATAACCCCGAAGCACTGTTCAGAGTAATTTTTGTTTAATGCTGGTTTTAAACTTTTACTAAAGCATTTATGGGAGAAATGTTTTAGTGATTTTTTTTTTTCTTTGCCCACCTGTAATTTCCAGCTTGTCAGTCAGAAGATGTAAAAGCACTTCATTTTTACAATCAAAGAACCACAGGATTTTTTTGGTTGGAAAACACCTCTAAGATCATCAAGTCCAACCACCAGCCTAACACCACCATGCCCACTAAACCACATCTCAAAGTGCCATGTCAACATGTTTCTTTGACACCTCCAGGGGTGGTTACTCTAGCACCACCCTGGGCAGCCTGTTCCAATGCCTGACAACTCTTTCAGTAAAGAAATTATTCATAACATCCAAGTTAAACTTCCTATGGCACAATTTCAGGCCATTTCCTCTCATCCTATCACCTGATACTACAGACATGACACTGACTCCCACCTCACTATGACCTCTTTTCAGGGAGTTGTAGTGAGCAATGAGGTTTCCCGTTTGCCTCCTGTTTAAACAACACCAGTTCCATATAAGACCTGTTCTTTAGGTGCTTTACCAGCTTCTTTGGCCTTTCCAGATGTGCACCAGCACTTCAATGTCCCTCTGGTAGTGAGGGGCCCACAGGTGAACTAAATATTTGAGGTGCAGCCTTGCCAGTGCAGAGTACAGGGGCACAATGACTTCCCTGGTCCTGCTGGCCACACTATTGCTGATCCAGGCCAGGATGCCATTGGTCTTCTTGGCCACCTGGACACACATTGGCCTATGTTCAGCCAGCTGTCAACCAGTACCCTCAGGTCCTTTTCCACCAGACAGCTTTCCAGCCAGTGTGCCCCAAGCCTGTAGTGTTGCACGGGCTTGTTATGACCCAAGTGAAGGACCTGGCACAGCAGTAGCTGTGCATCAGCTTTAATGAAAAAATAAAAATAAAATGAACAACCAATGAATAAACCAAGACATTAATATTAAGAGTCAAACATGGAACAGCTGGCATCCTATAACTAACATTTTCTGGTAGGGAGAGAAGAGGAATTAGGGGAAACATCTGAATATTAGTGTTCCTAATTCTCTAAAATATCATCCACTGACTGGGTAGGAGGAAGAAATGCACCAGTAGAAAGCCTACAATCACTTTTGATGCTGTGTCAGATGGCAAGGCACACATTTCAGTCCTGACATTCAGTACTAATAATCATACCCAGTCTGATATCAACATTCCTTGCTGGAATTCAGCAAATACCTCTGTTAACCAGGTCTGTCTAAACCAGAGAAGTTTATGCATAGGCTGCTTTGCTGGGTTATAAAATGAAGGTAGAGAAGACTGCAACATGACTAGGAGAGATCAAGAGATTGGCTCTGCTGTGGGCCATGACAGCATCATAACCTTTTGGCTTACATCCCACCTGCTCTGGCCTGTATTTAATTACAGCAGCCAAGCCACCAAAAGTGGACACAGAAAAATCTGTGCTTTACCCTCTGGCTGCTTCAGTGACTGTTTATAGGGAAAGTTTTTCTCTCTGCTTTTTTTTACATATAAAGACTGAAAAACGTCTGAGCAGTTTGTCCTTCCCTGGAGTTGGAAGGAGTCTCTCTGGCAGATAAAGGCACTCCTTGTCGCTCTATAAATTGCAGCTATTGTTTAGCTGTAGTCTATTACTTTGATTTTGGATCATAGAGGGCAGGCAAGAGACTGATGATTGAAGGAGCTAGACAAGATTAGAGAAAAAAAATCAATAAATGTATAAACAAAAAGAGGTTTTTCAGGCTTTAATCAGGTGATTTATTGCACATTTTGTGCCTCCTTTTGCATTAAAGTTGTTAATGTAGTTCTGCACAACTGACTTGAGTACACTTTGCATTGTCTCCTGGAGTGTCTTGTGCATATATCTGGTGAAACATGTGAACTGAAATAATATTGCTGAAAAAAAGACCACAGGAGAGGAATACACCATCACAGAACAGAGTGTATGTCCCCTGAATGATTTCTTGCCTCATGACTGTGGAGAGGTTTGAAAGCAAAATGTTATAGTCCCATGCAAAACCAGACTGTTCATACAAAAAGGCAGCAAAGGATGTTTTGGGTTTAAACAGGACCTATGGGCTGCAGCAGTGTTAGCTGCATAAAGATGAAGGGGAAGTATGATCTTCATTTCAGCATCAAGAAAGCAGGTACAATAACTAACATCTGATGTCTTTAGGCAGTGGTGATCCATTTCCTGTATCTGCATCTGTCTGTTAAGCATCCTTGCATAACAGAGTCATAAAAATAACCTTCCAAGTGACTTTGGTCCATATTCTGGTTTAGCACAGAAGTACAGACCAGTCCCAAGGCACATAGCAGAGCTTATCTTCTATTTCACACATCAAGTCTGATTCAGGCTCCTTTGAAATTTCACAGAATCACAGAAACATTCAGGTTGGAAAAGACCCTCGAGATCATGAAATTCAACCAGTTACCCTACTCTACAAAGTTCACCCCTAAATCATATTCCCAAGCAGCACATCTGAACAACCTTTAAACACATCCAGGGCTGATGACTCCACCACCTCCCTGGGCAGCCCATTCCAATGCCTGGCTGCTCTTTCTGTGAAAAAAAAATCCTAATGTTCAGAATTTGTGACTATTCTTCCATTGATATCAACTGACTTTGGATATGGCTTAGAGAAGATAACAAAAAAACAACCCAAAACACCTCAGCATTTTGCAACTCAAAATGTGCTACACTCTGTAGGTGGAATTATATGAATTAAAGGCACCAGAAGAGGCTGCTCTCTGAGAAGTTGCCAGCTTCTACTGAGGGCTGTAGGAAGTCCTGCGCAGCTGCTGAGACTTGGCATGATAAAACTCTCAAGAACCATAATGTATGCTGAGAATGGAGGCAGTACAGCAATCCTGATCTGACAATCACAGAATGACAGAATCCTAGGGGTTGGAAGTGACCTCTAGAGATCATCTGGTCCAATTCCCCCTGCTAGCAAAGGGATCTGCAGGACGAAGCTGTGGAGGGGCCTGGAGCACAGCCCTATGAGGAGAGGCTGAGGGAGCTGGGGGTGTGCAGCCTGGAAAAGAGGAGGCTCAGGGGTGACCTCATTGCTGTCTTACAACTACCTGAAAGGAGGCTGTAGCCAGGTGGGGGTCAGTCTCTTCTTCCAAGCAACCAGCGACAGAACAAGGGGGGACAGTCTCAAGTTGTGCCAGGGGAGATCTTGACAGGGAGAGTGATTGGCATTGGAATGGGCTGTCCAGGGAGGTGGTGGAGTTGCCATCCCTGGAGGTGTTCAAGAAAAGACTGTATGGGGCACTTAGTGCCATGGTCTACTTGATTGGATAGGGCTGGGCGCTAGGTTGGACTGGATGATCTTGGAGGTCTCTTCCAACCTGTCTGACTCTGTGATGACTTTTGAACCCTACTGGGTTGATCAGACATATTACCTATAGCCATGACCAATGGGACAGACAATAACTATCCCAGATGTTACTGGGCATTGCAATGGGGCAGCTTTAGAGTGGCTGGAGTTGGGCCAGGTGAGCAACTTCTACTCTCCTGAGCAACAAAAAACAGCTTTCTATCACTACACATATTCTCCCACTCGAGACAGGAGCAACAATGGATATCTAGATCACCTAATTCCTTTAGAAGTATGTTTATCTTCAGTTCAAAAATCACTGCTGAGATAAACACATTCTTGCTAGATGCTGGGTCTCACTTTGTATCATTCCTTTTGCAGCCCTTTTAGACCCTGAAGACAGTCAGCCTGCTCACTGACATCTAAACTCCTACGAGTGTATTCACAGAGTCCTTTGACTATGTGCTGTGGTACACTGTGGAGTGAAGCCAGCCCCTAGGAGACAAAGAAATGATCAGCCACGTTCACAGCAGATGGGGCTTCTTGCTGTATTTGTTACACAACATTTGTAAATGAGGGTGGCAGTGAAGGTGCTCAGTCCAATGTCCTTTCAGTCTCAGGTGTGATGTGAAAATCACATCTCAGGCTATGCCCTTGTGCTGTGACTGCCTGTTCTTTCACATAGAGCTTTCTGCATGTGATACTGGGGAATGGGAATGCTTCATTACATTGTCTGCAAAACTCCTGATTAGACACATATCTTTTTGCAGCTAAGAAATGCCCTCTTGATTCTAACAGGGACATCTAAAAAGAGAAAAAGAAAAAAAAAAAAAAAGTTGATTTTCTGCAGACTAACTTCATAGGTTTCACTGAAGTCTGAATAAGGATGCTGCTTCAAGAATAAAATGTGGCAATCATGGAGAAGCAGAGGATTGCCCTGACTTTTGTTTGAAAGAGAAGTTATGTTAATGAAGCTTTTGTTTCATGGAAAAAGCAAACTTTGTGAATAAAATTAATTACTGAAGTAATAGGTTATATGAAACTTCCAGAAAATCAAACCAAGTAACAGCCTTTAAGTTCAGTTTAATTCATTCCATTTTCTCTTTCAATTAGAATCCATTAGGGAAGTAATTCAATTCCAATTGCCAGTATTCATTGGCAGAATTTTTGTCAAGTTTGCCAGACTGCTTGGCTTACACCATCACTGCTGACCAGAGCAGAGCTTCACTAGCATCAGATCTGCACAGCTGAGCTAACAGTCACATATGAGGCACAGAAAGCTCTTGCATTAGGAAAGTATTGGTTAGATTCCTCCTTGCTTCAGTTATATAAGCTCCACAGAAAGGCACCAACCCCATCTGTATAAACTTATTTCCATCTAATCATCACCATAGAATGATTTGGGTGGGAAGGGACCTTAAGTATCACCTAGTTCCAACCCCCATGCCCTGGGCAGGGGCACCTTCCACTAGACCACATTGCTCAAGGCCTATCCAACCTGGCCTTGAACATTACCAGGGAGGGGACATCCACAACTTCCCTGCGCAACCTGTTTCTGTGTCTCCCTGGAACAGGTTGTCCAGGGAAGATTGCACACCATAAATACCTGCTCATTAGCATTCTGGATAATTATAAAATAGTTTCTACATATTTAACTACCTGCACCCTCCAACAATGCTGCTGAGAAGAAGGAACAACAAAAGTGCCTACTATTGCCCCTAATGCTATGGAGACAAGGTGGATCTCAGGCTAGTAGAGATTTGTTGTATGTGGAAGTGTCTGTAATCATTTCTAGTTTCCTGGGAGTTGGAATACTAACACAAAAGTAAAAGCCTGGTACATCCACCACAGCACTACTCCAGCCCTTGGCAGCAAAATAAATATACTGTGTACTGGCAGGCTAAGGTTAGGCATTCTGGAGGCTCACAGAGCACAGTGTTGTGAAGGTGCCAAAGAAGTAAGAGGTTTATTTTGAAGTTTTTGCTGCATATGCTGAAGCTTTGCTCTCCTGTCTTAGGCACCAGAAAAATGCAGCATTACAGCCCCTATTTCCAGGACCACAACACAGAAAGAACCTTTTGATGGCATAAAGAGCATTGACTTGCACAGCAATCCAAGCCATAATAACACCCTACTCCATGCAAAGATACAAGGCATGCCCAGAACATACAGGCATATCTGTCCTTTACTTTTGATCCCTTTCAGAAAACAAATCAAAACAAAACACAGCAGCAGTCTGTTCCAGAGGAACTCCGAAAACATTTGATTTATAGCATGCTGCAATTTTCTTGTGTGAATGCCTCTGTTCTTTGTGATTCCAGCTGATAGGTAAAAGCCATCTGACAGGAAAAGCAGCCCAAGACACTAAAATCCTGTGCCAAGCAGTGTTTCAACAGGAGGATTCTTATTCTCAGGCTTCCCTTCCAGTTTATCAGAGGCAAGAATTAAATTTTCTAAAGAGATTCAACTGTACCTGGCAGAACTGGTTCCTGGATCTCAAGACCTTTTGAGGGCCATCACAACCAACCATCTTAAATCCTAACATCTGAAGGTCAGAGCTGGGAAGCTGCTGACAACAGCTAAGATGATTTTATTGATCATTGCCAAATGCAAGCTGCAGTAGATCACCTTTCTCTCAAGTCTTTTCTATGCACTCATACATATTCCTGCATAACATTTGTATTAAATACCATCTTGAGATGGTGCCTTTCTCAGCTGAGATTTCCTTTTTCAAGGTCTTCTATTTGTGAATATACATTGACTTCTCACTTTATTTTCAAACTTGACATCAGGTGTTTGAATCATGTGCCATTATATAGCAGGTTAATCCATCTCTTTGACTGGATACATGGAGGTTTAATAGATAAAAAAGGTGAAGAATAAACAATGAGTGAGATGAAAAAGGAGACAGGATTCTGGAAGATATTTTTACCTCGAGTAAGACAAGGATGTTAAAGGTATAGCTATAATGCAGAATTTTTCTGGGCTTTATCTTTTTAAAAGGAAAGTTGATGAATAAAATAAATCTAAGCGCAGAGAAGAAACAAACACTGAGGAGGAGAATAACCGTGGTAATTTCTAGAGCCACATGGTGACAGATTACAGCTAAAAATAATGGTTAGCAAGCTATTCATTCTTGTAGTCCTCTCCCCTAAATAAAGAAAAAAAAATCAATTTTTTACAAGACTGGCCAAAAGAATATATAATGCAGGCTTGGGCAACTGATCTTCCACCTCTGATTGTCCTGGACTGTTGTCACAAAGAGCCACACTCATCAGTGAGAAGTTACCAAAAAAAAAAAAAAGCTTTCTCTGTAAAGCACCTTAACAATCTGAGATAGCTGCCAGTGATAAAAAGACAGAGAATCTGTTAAACCAAATCAGACTTTCTGTTCTGTTACTAGTTGAAGCTTTGCCTTTACATTTCCCATCTCTATTCATGGACCTAAGAGCGCAATAAAGGCATTAAATCCATCAGGGATAAAGAAAGAAAGAAAGAAAGAAAGAAAGGAAAAAAACCCAACCAAAAACTCCATCTGCAAAAAGATGGGTAGCCAGCAGAGATCTATGAATAATTTAGAAGGCACCTGTCTCCCCTCATATTGGCAACTTTGAACTGCACTTGCCTTGCAGATATATTTCAATTGCCTGAGCAAAAAGAAGTGCTTCAAAATTCTCAGAAAAGTTAAAAGTTCTTAACATTCCTCCAGGATGCTTCAAGGAAAACTTGGCTGTTACAGAAAAGTGATTCGGCTTATGGTGTGCATATATTTACTGATGACAGTCATTAGGGTAGGAGCATGTCACTGGGGGAAGGAGACCCTTCAGTTAGAGAATATGGAACACCAAATTACACTTTCAATTAAAGGCTAAGTCCTAGCTCAGCCACGGGGAGCTGGAATTGAGGTAGAAATCCCGGAATAAATCCATGGCCTGTGTTACGCAGCAGGTCAAGTGAGATGATCGCAATGATCTCCGCTGGGTTAAAAATCATTTCAGAATCCAAAAAGAGAATCTATATTATGATCAAGAGAAAGCATTGTCATCTGAACCTAAAATATCAATTAGATTCTGGGGATTAAGCCTGTTCAGCTGCACTGGGAAAATATCCCAAGCCCAAATCGTAGAAGTGCCTGTTTTATGCAGGGATGATGACGAGACGGTTGTGATCAAGTTCAGGTAATAATATTCAGTGTGAAATCTCATTTTCCATGGAGTCATTCCTTTGTAAAGTGGTGATTCTCACCTGCATATCTATTGAAAGAAATTATTTGGGCTTAGAGATTGTTGTTTACGCAGATGAACCCTTACAAAGAAGGTTATAACGAATGTGTGAAGAGCTGGGCCGCAGGAATTTCTCAGAATGATGCTACAAAAGCATATGTGCTGGTTTGAGCTAATTGGAATATTTTTTTAGTAGAGAAAATTGTACTAAAGGCTGTGAAGGAAAACAATGGTGATGTCTACTTCACTCATAGGCTTCCTGTGAATGTTTAGAAAAAGATAAGAGTCTCTCGAGCTGGCAGTCTGGGTCACGAGGCACTTGCTGTTTGGGTCTTGGGCTAGCAGCTCCTCAGGCACAGCTTCTTGGGCTAGCAGCTCTGGCTTCTTCTCTCTGTTGAGTAACTCCATTAACCACTTTCCTTCTAATCTCCCCCTCCGGCTGATTCTCCAAAACCTTGGGGTAAGGTGTAGGGGTGGGGAGAAGGTGGAAGGGTGGTTGGGAGCCTCTCCTGGGGTCTCTGATTTCTGGGAGGGGAGTTGTGTGTCTGTATTACCTTTACCTTGTATATTTCTCTAAATATTCCTGTATATATTGTATATATTTGCTTGTATATTGTGCTAAGCTGTAAATAAAGCTTCATCTCTTAACTTCCAGCCTGGCTGAGATTCTAGTCTGGGTCATTTTACCCGTGTGGGGGGGCAGGGAACTCCCAAACCGTCACAGCATAAAACCCTGTGGCCACGTGAAGCAGCCTATTAAAGTACTGACAATAATTAGCATGAATGAAGAAAGACATTTCAAAGGAGAATATTTATGGCCATAGATAAATCTCTAAACACGTGAGCATTGTCAGAAAGGAAACATTTTGTACCACAGGAGTTTCAGCAGTATTAGAAGATCTTACTGTGCCACCTCCAGAATAAACAATTTGGGCTTCTGAGTTTGCAATTAAAATCTCCAATTTTCTAAAAATATTTCACTCTGACTGAGAATGACAACTGATTAACAACCATGGAAATTGGTTATGACCAATGATCTCCTCCTAAAGTGGTTTTGCATATTAGAAGCATGTGGCAAAAAAAATAAAGAGACTAAGAGCTGAGAAGAGTAATTCCATCACCTACGAAACTTGAAGCAGTAGTGGCACATAAGGCAAAAGTTTTCTGGAACTTCTTTGGTATTGCCTGGTCTTGCTCTGTTCAGAACAGAGCTGTCAACACTTTATAAAGGATAGAGATTACAAAAGACAGCTAAAATCTGTGTCACGGATCACTTTCAGAAAAGAAAGTTGGCCTAAATTATGAAAGCCTCAAACCTATTTGCTCAGTGAAGAGTTTTGCAAGGCTGAAAGAAATGATCATTATCAGCTTCCACAAGCAGAGGGTGAAACTTAAACGTGCAAGTTGATCCTGAGATACAGTTCTTAGCCTGAATCCCCATACAGCCTTCCCAAGTTTCACTCTTTCATCCCAAATTTCAATTTTAAGCAGTTCTGAAATAGGAGTTACCAAAGTGAGATTTCCTTAGGATATCAAAATGCTGTTTCAGCTGTACCTCAGTGAAGTCAGAGATCACTCAGAGGCCAATTTATCTAGGTGAGCTGCTGGTTTGGAAGGTGACCCTACCTGGTTCCCCACCTTGTGCTGGTAGTACAGCTGCTATCCTAGGGAACAGATGATGTAGAGGAGGAGCAGAGAGGAATGCAAGGTCAGGCTTGTAGAATGGGCATGTGCCAGCCACCTTGTTGGTAACTGTGGGGGCTGACACACAGGTAGACATAGGATCATAGAATTGTTTCAGCTGAAAAAGACCTCTAAGATCATTGAATCCAGATGTCAACCTACACCACTATGGCCATTAAACCATACCCTAAAGTGCCATGTCCACACACTTCTTCAATACCTCCAGGGGTGGTGACTCCAGTATCTCCCCGGGCAGCCTCTTCCAATGACACATCAGAGCCATTGAAACAATGTGTCCTGGGGATAACATGGGGAACAAAACCTAAAAAGAATTATTCTATACCTTCACTGGTTCTTTTATCTGTGATACCATCTGCCTATCATGACAGAAAGCAGAGCAATGTCACACAGCTTCCTGCCCAGATCACACAGGATCCTGCCAGATACACCTAACCTGACAGTCTCTGTCCCAGGCCTCTTTTCCTGAGATGCAACACAACAGAGTGAACACAAAAGATGTAAATTAAAAGCAGAGCAGCTATTCCTCAAAGCACCCCTCCATGGCATCTTCCAATATTCTTTAGGGGAGTATCAGTAGCAGACCTGAGCAATAAGAAAGCTGAAGGTGCTGAAGAGAAACACGGTGGCAATGCAGCATTTAAAGGAGCCATGGTGCAAAAAAGTTATTAAATAAAGGGGGAGTGGAGGGACAGGCTGCAAGAGAAAAAAGAACTTTATTCAGATATTTTATAAGAGAAATTTTGATCAGCACAGAAGTCCTCCTCAGTGTCCCTCTTAAAGGATGCTTGTGAAGGAACTCATTAAATTTGCCATTTTATATTTCAGCTATGTATTTCACCTTCCTTTTTTTTTCTTTTTGATTTTTTAATTTTGTGTGGAAAGAAGCAAATGTGATCATAAACTTTTGATCCAAAGGAAAAGATTTACGTGATTAGAAAACAGAGAAATTCAGAACACCGACTCCATTTCTTGAGCAGATGAAATCATTCATACAGAAAACTAAATGGCAATTGGTTTGGAAAAAAAAAAAAAACAAAACAAAAAAAAACAAAAAAAAAAAACACAAAAAAAACAACCAAAAGCCACTCAACCCCAAACGTCAGAATTAAGCTTCCTTTTTCTTTGTATGGAAAAATGAGAATAAAGAAAGAAACCAATTATGCTTCCAAAAGGTGATGTTTTATGCTCAGGAGCACAGAGTTAGAGGAATACAACAGAAAACTATAATCAGAAAGATATTAAATAGCTTTCACAGAGAATTAAGTGCTGTTACTTTGTGCATATCTATCAGAATGCACAGCATTTTACAGTCTGCCTTTCCTATATCATATTTGGAATGGAGAACTCTTGGCATTGCCTCTTTTAGCAAGGTAATTTTCCTCATTTTCTGGGAAGTCTCAAGCTTAATCAATAAGCTCAGTTTCATGTGCTATTAATCATTTTTAAAAGGTTGACATTATAAGCAAACTAGCAGGGTATTTAGTAGACTCGTGGTAAATAATTAATTTTAGGAGATGAAGCTCACTTTATATATTAATCAAAAGGTAATTTTCCTTAGTGATGCCCAAATGAAATGGGCTTCACCTGTGTGCCTCTCTGTCAGCAGGTGCACAATTTATGAACTTCAGAGAGGCAATATGGAGACAAAATCAATTTTTTGTTAAATGTATGGCTAGTATTTCACAAAATTACAAAATGAATGCAATTAGTAAAGCTTTCTATTTCCTAAAATGCAATTTATTTATGCAGAATATATCTGTTCCTTGGATGATTAGGTTCAGTAGTCATGTAATGAAAAAGACACAATTCAAAAGAGGTACTACTCTTTTGAAGCAAAGCAAATCTCTTGTTAAACCCAAATAGCTCCAAATGAAAACACACAGGGAAAATGATTTTTTTTTTCCTCCTGACTACATAACAATTAGCTCAGAAATAGTTTGACACCACCTTTGAATTAAACATGTATTACTGCTGAAAATAACCACATAAAATGGACGGTCTCTTTGCTGCTTTCATGTGTGTTTCCCCGAACAACAAGAAATAGTAGGCAAGAGGCACCTTTTGCAAACCATGTGCAAGTTGTACAACAGAGGAATAGTGCAGAATAGAAAAAGCATCTTTCTTCCTCTTTCAAGACCAGTTTTCCATTTCTCTGATATCTCCTGATCCACACCAGTGAGTCTTCATAGAATCTTAGAATCATTTAGATGGAAAAGACATCAAGATCAGCGAGTCCAACCATAATGACAAGACAAGAGGCAATGGGTTTAAACTGGCAGAGAGGAGATTGAAACTGGATGTTAGGAGGAAGTTCTTTCCAGTGAGGGTGGTGAGGCCCTGGCACAGGTTGCCCAGGGAGGTTGTGGCTGCTCCCGCTCTGGAGGTGTTCAAGGCCAGGGTGGACAAGGCCTTG
Source organism: Semnornis frantzii (assembly GCA_013399775.1). NCBI lineage: Eukaryota > Metazoa > Chordata > Aves > Piciformes > Ramphastidae > Semnornis > Semnornis frantzii. The sequence continues at coordinate 14,765 of VWYK01124132.1, forward strand.
GATAACCTGTACTAGTGGGAGGTGTCCCTGCCTATGGCAGGGGCTTGGAACTGGATGATCTTTGAGGCCCTTTCCAACCTTACCATTCTATGATTCTGTGATTCTATAACCTAACAGATTCCTCCTGTTCATTCCAGGCAAACTTAATGGGCATTGCCTTCCACTTCCATATTCTTGCCCTTGAATCACAGTTACAAATATGTGCCTAGGACAATTAAAACATTTATTTAATTTATTTCTGCAGAGAAGAGACTCATTTCCAAAGTGGGTTTTGTTGTTTTTAGGAAAGTCTTCAATTTCCTAAGGCAAAATGAATACTGTGCTGTACAAATACATAATTTCAATATATGAAATATAGTAATTATGGTAATTCTAATATCTTAAATATTGCCAGGAATTCTTAATAACATTTTACATGACCAGGGTAATACTCAAAACCTTTACAGAAAACCAGGACTAACTTTTCATTTTCCCAAGGCCATGGTTGGTACCAGGGCAGACTTGCTCACCAGGTAGCTGAGAACTTCTGAGTTGAGACTCGAAACCTGAACAGACCTACATGCCACATTTGTAGTATCTTTGCTTTTGAAGTTGTCAGAAAGGTCTGTTTTGCCTTCTCACTTTGTGTGGCTTCAGTGGCAAAGCTGCCTCCAACAGACTTTGCTGACACAAAGCCCTTTCCTAGCACCAGATGTCCAACCTATAGCTGTCAATCTAATCCTTTGTTGTTTCAATGCTCTGTGCAAATACAGTGCACAGTTTAGGTGTGTCAAAGTAAGATAATTAGACAAAACTTCTTGGTGTTGGATCTCCTTTTGCCTTGGAATGGCTTTTGAAAGTGATAGCTGATGGCCAGCTGTGATGTGGCACCAGCCGTTAGTTTTGCAAACTTCACAGAAACGTGTGATGGTGTTGACTTAGTCTGATGTATTTACTGAAAATAAATCAAATGACAGCATTAAAAAACTGCTGCACCTAAAAGTGACTCCTGCAGGGACTTGCAGCATCATGGTAAGTACAACTTAGGACTGGAGCATTAAATGCAGAGTAGGAGGTAAATAGAGCACATGGATCACCTGATAGAGGTGGTTTTCCAAATAGATTAATCTTAACCAGTAGATTCTATGAATTTTAAAGCACACACTTAGCCCTAAGCCCTTGGACTAAATAACCAAATAACAGGTTTACAGTTAATGATCTGCATATCTGCTCACTTAGAAAAGGGAACACGGCTTTCAAGCCTCTCCAAATATTGCAAACCCTTTGCCTTTTTACTCCACTTCTTAACTGTCCTGTCATATTTTCTCTGAGAAGAAATGCTTTGATGAAACCAAATACTTGCTCCACTTCACAGAAGAGTAGCTGAAATTAAACTGCCCAACATTTTGTTTCTCCTCTATCGATCCCTAACACAATTCGAGAAGCACAATCCTTGCTCAAATTGAAAAGAAATGGTTGCCAACAGTCCCAGAAAGACTGAAATATCAGCCCACAATGGAAGAGACGTACAATAATCCTGGGTCTTCTCACCATCTCTCTTATATATGAACCAGAGAAGACATCTATGAGGAGTTTGTTATTCCAACTCCTGATGATTGAATGATCCAGAAAGCAATAACATTGCTTGCAAAGACAGGGATGGGTTAAGATAAAGGAAAGGTTTAACTCATGTATTTTCAAGTGCAGACTATCTATGCCTGGATATTATTTTAACCCTTGCTGCAAAGTCTTCTATGCCTACTGAAGGCATAGAAAGAGCCCTGGAGCTGTTTAGTCTGGAGAAGACTGAGATAAGATCCTGGAAGGTGCTGAGAGGAGATGCTGGAAAGTGCTGAGAACTCTCTCTGGGATCATCCACTCATTTATTTAAATGTTTCTGGATCAGGTTAGAACTTACATTTTTGGAGCATCAAATGTCTGTTGAGTCTGTTTTGAAAGTATAAGCCTGATTTGAGATGCACTGCATGTACCTATCTCCAGCTGAGTTTGATAGTTGTTACTATTAAAACAGTCAGGATCATGCCTTAAGTCTTGCTCCTTGGAACACAGCAGAGAAATATACATTGAAGAGTCTATTGAAACACAGTTGTGTAAACATGACATCCCCTCTGGAGCCCTGAAATTCATCTTTCTGTGCACACTTTGCATAACAAAACCCTACCCCCTGTACAACACCAGGACTTGAAAGGCTGGTGCTAAACTTTTGAAACCCAAAGCCTTGGAAATGTCAAGATTTTCCTCTGCAGGAATGGATTCTTGAGCTTCCATACTACTTTCTTCTTTTAGTTTTGCCCTTAGGGTTATGACAGCGTTGTGTAGAGTGTGTCTCTGGAAGAAAAAAGCACAAAGGGGGAATGGCCCACAAAAAAAAAACCCAAAACCAACCAAAGGTACAAAAGTCAACAAAACATGCCATTTTCTGCCATGTTTTTCAGCTCTGCTATCAAGGCTTTGCTGAACCAAAAACCAATAGTAAGAGAGAAAAACAGCTTGAACTATCCTAAGTAGTTTTAAAGTCGTGAGAATTGCAGACAGCCTAATCCCATGTACTTTCCAGAAGTCTTTTCTTTGCTTGCTGTCTTTAAATGCCTCTTTCTCTCCCTCACCTCACCTCAACATGAGGAGAAACCTCTTTACAGTGAGGGTGACAGAGCACTGGAACAGGCTGCCCAGAGAGGTTGTGGAGTCTCCTTCTCTGGAGACTTTCCAAACCTGTCTGGATGCATTCCTGTGTGAACTACCCTAGGGGATCCTGCCTTGGCAGGGAGGTTGGACTTGGTGGTCTCTGGAGGTCCCTTCCAACCTCTAAAGTTCTGTGATTCTGTAATACCAATGACAGCAACAACAAAAAATCCCTCTCCTTTTCCAGAACTTAAGGTGTTATTACTGACACAGAAGAGTACATCTGACATTTAGGAAATCTGACAACTGATGCAAGAAAAATCTGAAATGCTTCGCAGAATTCTAGTGAAGCACAACGTGAGTTAATGAATGTTGATAGAAGTGGGCACAATGGTCAGGACAGCTCTGTTTAATTGGGGTGTATTGGGATTCTAGTTCTCTTCATTTGCAGAGGGAAGGCACTTTCATTTTTTCCCATAAAATTTGTATTGATAACATCCAACAACCTGTTCATTTCTATCTGCTGAAATTCTTTCTCCAGTCCTGCTGCCCTCTTGCACATTTTGGGTATTTGGAGTCACAGAATCATTAAGGCCAGAAAAGAACTCTAAGATCACCTTCTAAACCCAATACCTCCATAACCACTAAACCACATCCCAGAGTGCCATATCTACTCATTTTTTGAGCACCTCTGGCGATGGTGACTCCACACCTCCCTGGGGATCTTGTTCCACCTGGAATTACTTGGGGGGGAAGTATTGAGTATGCTTAATAAAAATATTGTAAACAGATTGCAGTTCTTCCTCTTATATACTGGCAGTTTCAAAGAGAGTGAAAGAAAGGCCCATACAATAATTTTTGTTTATCTGCCTCTCTCAATATTTGGTTTCTGCATAAGTGAAAAGTAAGCAAGGAACCAGAGACCCCAAACAAATTATCAACCCCCATAAAAATGCCAGGAAATACACAATGCAGTGAGGGGAGGGATTAAAATCTGCACATTCCAATTCCTCATGACAGCAGCAGCCTTTCCAGGGGTATGCTCCAAAGGTAGCACATTTTTGGAGAGTAAAGGCTGAACAGAGAGGCAAAGGGAGAAGGGAGCAGCTGCTTGCTTTGGATTGTTCTACTGGCAATATTGCTGGGTTTTGCTCTAAGTGGTGATGGCTTCTATTCAGCAGCTTACAGTCCTCCTCTCTCGCTTGTCCTCAATAGGAATATAATGCAGCCACAGCTGAGACACCACTAGTGAAGAGTAAGCCAACCTGCCAAGCTGGAGAAGGAGGAAAGAAAAGCCATGTAGCAGTATGGCACTATAAACATCTGCAATCCAAAAAGTTGGGCTTAAATTTCTCATACATCTTCTTTTATATTACAGGTTCCTTGTCCATGCTCACTACATGCAGCACAGGATCCTTCATGGGCTGAGCCTTCATGGGGTTCACCAAAAAAAAGCAGGGGGATCAACTGGGGTTTTTTCAATACTATGCACAAAATCCAAATACACAGAGGCTGTCTCATGCAGGTCAAGGGAGGTTCTCCTACTTCTCTACTCTGTCCTGGTGAGGCTGCACCTGGATTGTTGTGTCCAGTTCTGGGCTTCCCAGTTCAAAAGAGACAGGGAACTACTAGAGGGAATCCAACAGAGGATGCTGAGGGAACTGGAGCACCTCTCTGAAGAGGAGAGGCTGAGAGACTTGGGGTTTCTAATCCTGGAAAAGAGAAGTCTGAGATAGCATTTTATAAATGCATTTGAATATCTAAAGGGTGAAGTCCTAAGGACAGAGATGTGCTCTTTCAAGTGGTGCCCAGTGACAGGAAAAGAGTCAATGGGCACAAAGTAGAACACAGAAGATTGCACTTGAATATGAAGAAAAACCTCTTTCCTGTGAGAGTAATGAAGCCCTGGAAGAGGCTGCTCAGAGAGGTTGTGGAGTCTCCTTTTCTGGAGACTTGCAAGATCTGCCTGGATATATTCCTGTGCAACCTGATCTAGGCATATCTGTGTTCTCAGGGGAGTTGGGCTAGGTGATCTCCCAAGTCCATTCCAACCCCTATCATTTTGTGATTTTATGAACTTCAGTAAAGCAAAGAAGTGCAAGTTTCTGGATGAGATATTTCTGTGAAATGACTCCAATAGCATGTTTTAAAACATAAGAGGAGAGGATGGGTGCTTCCAGGTGAAACAGTTCCCTCTCTCAATTCGGATTCTCTGAAAGTAAGAAATTCTTGGCCCAGGGCATCCTCTGAGAGCACAAAATAGTCTTCCAAGGGAAATGGTAGCTCCTAGAGTCCTGAAGACAGACAATTATGAATGACTTGATGAAAAGGAGTAATGGAATTTAGAACCATGCGATTTTTCTTACAGTGTTTGCTGCAAACTACATAATGTAGTACACAGAAAAATTTAGAAGACTATAAATCATAGAGGACTTTAAGGAGTTCTTTGTGTTTCAGATTTCTCTCTAAGCATTTCAGCAAAGTTACCTTAACTCTTCTGATAGACGTGACAAATTTCTGCAGTTGATGCTGTGCATTTCCAGATGAGATCATGGCCCATGAGGAAGAGAATGCTGTCGGAAAGTTATTATTGATTTATTTCCTATTTCTTGCTAATTTCTAAAGTAGTTTTGAAGCTCCGTTTTCTTTCTGCATGGCCTCTTTTCAGCAGTGTAGGAACAAATGCAGTGATTTTGCAGCTCTGCAGCTCTTGAAACGGCTAATATCTACCCACTGACAGATCCATCCATGAAACAGCCCTAATAATGTCATTTAAAACACCGAGAGTGTTGTGCTTGTTTTGCTTCTTGCATTTTGGAACCTCTTGCTCTTCAATTTAGTGCTCTAAATGAACTCATATCATATCCCATTATTGAGGAAAATGACCACCTGCCTCCCCCATATGTTGATTTCATTTTTAAATACTGCCATTTGAAAGTCTTGAAACTCATTAAAGTGACAGGGTTTTCAGAACACAGACTCTGGCAGGCAGAACAAAAGAGATGAGGAAACGTAATCTGAATTTTAAAAATTATTTCAGAACAGGTTCTGTTTCATTTTTCCATTCTTTCATCTCTCTTGTAGCTTTCCCCATTGAAAACAAAAATAAAAAAGAAAATAAATTGTTGTTAGTTATCTTTATAGGATTTGTCATTTTGCTCTGTAGTTTATAGTCTATTTTCTTATTATCATTGCTTTCCAAAGTTTTATTTTTATGCAGTCTTCAAGTCTTTGGGAACAGCAGAATTCAGTTCTGGCTGTAAATTACTGACTTCCCTGCAAGCTACCCCCAGACACTGAAAATGTGACCTAACCTTGTTTGTCAATGATGATTTAGCATGACGACTACAAGTCATCAAAGACACGTAGGGCTCTGGTCTGATCAAGATATGCTCCTGAAACCTTTACTTACTGTTCATATGTCATAGAATTGTGCAAAATCAAATGATTCTGCAGACATGATGGGTTTGGCAAATGCCCCAAGTGTATGTCTTATATCTACATATTACTCTGCAGTCACAGAATCACAGACTTACAGAATGGTAGGAGCTGCAGGGAAATCTCTGCAGAACATTAAGTCCAAACTCTCTGCCATGGCAACTTCACTTAAAGAAGGTCACACAGGAACATGTCTAAGTGGGTTTTGAATGTCTCCAGAGATAAAAACTCCAACACCTCTCTGGGCAGCTTGTGCCAGTGCTCCACCACCCTTAATTAAAAGAAGTTCCTCATCATATTTAAATGGCACTTATCATAGAATCATAG
>VWYK01124139.1:923-15018 GCA_013399775.1 Semnornis frantzii
ATTTGAACTAAACAAGATGAACTCCTGCTTGTGCTAACAACTGTTATCAACAAGATTTAGCGGAGAATTCTGATGTCAGATGACAATCTCCCCATTTGACACTCTCATGTAAATTAAATGAGATAATCAGTGCCTGAGACTGCACTGGAAGGAACTAACTCTGCAACCACTATCTGCTCATAAAAATGTATGAAAGCTCCAAACCATCAACACTGCCCATGCATGTTTACTCTGCCCAAAATTTAGTGCAGACCTGGGGAAAATACTGCCTTCCTAGTGGACAGGCTTAACAAATGAAGTGACATGTCAGCCACAGGTTTCAAGACCTTCCTCCTAGTCACATTTGGGAAGTGAGTTCAAAGCTGTGCACACCTAGCCTTTCTGGACCAATTAATTTCTGCATGCTCCTGGGTAAATGATATGGGCAAGATGATGCTTTGATGAGGGAGGTGGGTACCATCAGTACCCACTGGTTCAGCTGGGTCGTGTGATGCAGATAAGCTGAATGGTCTGCACAAAGTTTTCCTGTGACAGTAACACAGCAATAGGATCTGAGTGAGGAACAGGCTGCAGACCTGGGTTTGCTCTGCATCTTTCACCATTACATTGACACGAAGGAAACAGAAGTGTTTTGGCTATCTGTACTATTCCCTGTCTTCTGGAAAGTACCTTTTACCTTTTGTGATGCTTATTAAAATGCGAATTTCTATACTACGTGCACTGTATATGCCAGAGTTGTAATCATTCTCAACAGCAGTAGTTAATTCCAGGTCTATCAGTAAATGGTTGTTGTTATTTTAAAATGTTTTAGGGATGCATTTGGAACTTTACTAATGACAAGCAATAGCTAGAATCACCAGCTTTTCTGAATGTGATCACCAGTTCAGGATGTCCCCTGAGGGGATATTTCATTCTATAGAGGAATGTAGGTAATATCTCTTTTTAATTAGAGGGTTAGTTAAAAAACAAATGAAAAAACCATTTCAAGAGGCGAAATGTGCTTGAAGGTCTTAGCTTACCTTTTAAGTACATTTGATGGAACCGTAAGATGTATTTACCAGCCTCGGTCCTTGGAGGTGAATGTTTGCTCAGAGGTCTGGGACTGATACTTCAAGGAGTTTGCACACTGCAGGTATTCAGTATAAATTCATATGCATCAAGCACGCAGACAAAGAGAAGCGTGGAGGAACCTGCGTACCAGCTATGTACAAAATGCACCTCAATTGCCCGAGAACAGAAGACTCCTGTTTGAGAGCAATATGTTGCCAATCCTTTACGTGGGCTGAATTCATCATTTGAAGAAAGGGAACCGCAAGAGGAGAGGAGCAGAACGGTCTATTACAAAGTTGCTTTAGCGCTTATGAAATGGAGAAATTTGGGTGAATTGTCCTTTTCAGCCATGTCTTGCCACCGTCCATCACTCAGTGCCTTAAGAGCCATCAAGATTCTTGCGGTGAGCATGGCTTAGTGCCAGAAAATCTCAACTTTTGTTAATGTATAGGCATTCATCATCTGCTGTTCATTAACACACATATTGCTAATGCCTGGCAATGGAGCGAACATTTTTCTAGAGTGGGGTCGAAAAACTAATTATTCACCATATGGTGGTCGGCTCAGCAACAATTGCTGAAGCCATGGAAGCAAAAGGAAGTTGGCTGCTTGATTTCTTTGGGCAGTTTGCACAGTGATGACTCTCTTGACACCTGCCATTCATGTGGCCACTGCATAACAGATGGGCTAAGGCTGGGAACTGTGGAAAAATCATGGCAGAGATCTGGTGGCAGCCTCAGTCTTTTTATCCTTCAGAATGACTTTGGGTCACGTGGGCTGTGAAAATAACAAGTAGGGGATTGTGCTCTGAGGATTTCCCTGCTTCTTTCATAAAGCCAGAGCGTAATTTTGACTGCCTTTTCGTATTTTGTTTATTAAAAGGATCAGGGTTTTAGATGAAAGAGATTACTTGGTTTGTGGTAGGGGGCTGTGCTGTGCCCATGACACTTGGCTCATTGTTAGCAGGAAAAATGCTGGCAGTTTGATAAGGGATAAGAAAATGGAGGGGTTTTAAATTAAAATTTAAATTACTCCTTATTTGTTCTATTCTCATTTGTAAATCTCACATAGGCAAGTTAAGATAAGAGCTGTTTTAGATTCAGAATACTCAAACCTGAAATGAATTAGTGCTTTTTTCAGTGGAGCTTAGTAAAGGAGGGTAAGATTAATTCGAGCATGCTGCCTTTGCAACTTGTATGCTTTCTGGATTTCATATCATCCCGACAATGTCTGAGTGAGGGAGGCGCTCAAAGTTTCCAAGTGGAGATTTGCTGAGCTTCAGTGTCATTCAATATGAAATCATGTGGGTTTCAACTATCTGCAAATTAAATTTTAATTGATTACAATGAATCATGGCAGTTGAGAATTTTCTCACGTCTCCTTTCACAAGAATTGTGAGGAAAATGTGAGAAGTGATAAAAGTACTACCTTCTGAAACTGCGCAGCCTTCCCAGACAGGTGCTGGTTAGGCTGGTTGCAGTGGACGCAGGATGGGAAAGGAAAGGTGAAGCGAAAGCAGGGTAGTGATGGAAGTTGCCTTGTGTGAAGGAAAGCTTGCAGGTAAATCACAATAATTTGGGATTTGAGTCTGTCTTGTCAGGAACGAACTACAAAGTTTCTTAGGTGAAGCATGATATGCGAGATTTTGATTCAGTATTCTTACTGTTGCATTTTGCCTAAACTTATATAGGACCTTCTCCCCACTCCTCTAAAACAGCAGGAAGAAATTAGAGTCTCTTACAGAGCAACCTTCAACCAATATTTTACAATTTGTTGGGTTTGAGATTTCTCTTCATAAGCAAATGGAAAAGTGGCTTATTGTTGTGGCATTACGCTGTTGGCTGTTCACAAGCGGCACTGTCATTTCTGTAGCTGTGTGCCAGAGTTGGTATGATGGTGCTGAGCAGGTCAAGGAGTGCATGCCACATGCCTTTCAGGGTCCTCACATCAGCACCTCGTGCAAAGCACACTTTTTATTCTTCCATATCAAAAGCAGGGTTGTTGGCTTCAGAGGTGAGATCTTCTGCTCTTGCAGTGGTGATCATAGGGATCCTCCCTGAAGGGTGATGTTCACCACCTCAGCACAAATAGGCAGGAGAGTTTGACCGAAAAGAAAATAACATACTTAGATACTTCCTAGGTAATACCAAACTTAGATAATAATAAACTTAGATAATAATAAACTTGGATACTTTTATCGCTATTTACAACAGGCAAGGGATAACCAGGGCCTTAGGGCATGACACTTTTCCCATAGGTGATAAGGGGAACACATTTTAACAGTGCTCTCTCCTTTGCGAGAAGTAAGTTCATGTGATCTCCTCGTCTGTGATGGTTTTTTTCCTTAGCCAGTGTGTATGGCTTCATCCCTCAGTGATTCCCCTAGGAGTGTTAAAGAGAGGAATACTTATGTTTCTAGCAAGAAGTAGATCCAGTAGAAGATTAAGACCATTATCCTCCAGCAGCTGCTGGAAAAAATCCCCATGTCTTAGTGCACTGCTAGGGTTAGAGTGCTAGAGGTCTGAATCTTCAGATCACTACTTCTCTTCAGCTTTTTCAGTTAACTCGCATGTCTGGAGCCAATTAAAATCTTCCTCAATGTGTGCTCTACCTGCTCTCCTGAGCCTCCAGAGCTCTCTTGGGTGGCTGAAAAAAATCCTAGAGATTTGCAAGGAATTCTTATGCTTGCTCTTTATAAAGTTGAATGCCTGCCAAATGATCTCCTCTCATGAGAAAAATCCAAGAGCCAATAAATATATATTAGGAAAATCCCACATAATTCCTAAGACTTCAGGTCAGGTGTAAAGGCATTTTGAGATTTGAAGAAGAGCAGATGGTGTGAAAGTGTATCCATACATAGATTTACACATAAGCATACACTATACATACATGCACACTTCCATGCCATTTTCCAGACATGCACATGTACACAAGCATATATATGTAACAGCAAAATAATAATAATAAAATAATATAACAAAAATACAACAACAATAATAACAACAACAATGCCATGTCACAAAGACCTGTGACCTGTCTTTGTCACAGAGGTCTTTGCGACCTGGTGTCGTCGTTGTCGTTGTTGTCGTTGTTGTTGTTATTATTATTATTATTATTATTATTTAATTATACCTGAACTTAACAACCTGAAATTAAAAGAAGTAATTTTGTTTTTTTAAATGCTAGGTGCTGCCCTAAGACAGTGGTGGAAAAACATTGCAAACCACTTTCTTCATAAAGTGCTTGTAATAATAATAAAAACAAATCATTTAGTAGTGGTTTCACCATACACCACTACTTATCTCTTTATCAGACTCTTATCAGAGGATTTTACTAAAAGTGTGTGTGTTTTTTTTTTTACAGTACAATTAGGGAAGTGTAAACTGTTTTCCTCCCATGCTTATAAAATGCATTAAACAATAATTATACTTTAAAATACAAAAACCTGTTTGGTATGAAGGAGGTGAACAGCTCGAGTACCTGTGCTGGGGCCAGCATCCTAGCTTATGTTCCAGTTGCAGAAGACATAAATTAATCAATCTCTGTGTTAATAGTTAATGAGATTTCAAATGAGATAGTTTGTCTTTTGTAATCAGCTGGAATACCACATGTTGTGGGAAATAGGATTTTCTTGTGTTGACTGTGTTCCTTAAAGTGCTCTGGAAGATTGAAATTTGGCAGAGATGTTTCTAAAATCAGAATTTGCTGTTGCTTGCTCAGGTTCCTACATAAGATGGAAATAGGGATGGGTTGTACAATGAGTCCTTGTGTGAAAATTAATCTGTTTGCTGTGCTTCGCTACTTTTGCTGTTGGGTGAACGTGTTGTTTTAAAAGTTTGCTTGATAAGAACTTCATTAAAGAGCTCAGGCTTTTGAAACAGGTGACAAATGAGCAAATGTTTTGTTTTATGAAGAAAGATGGGTCCTAGGAAAAAAGTTTTGGTTTGTATTTTAAATGAACTTTAAACCAAACAACCAGACATTGAAGTGTAAGATTTAACACCTGCTTATGAAACCAACAAAAGTTTTGAAAGGTTTTGAAGCCCAGATGTAACACAAAACCTCCTTTCTTTTTGTGTTGAGGTACAAGATATACCATGACCTTCATCTAGGGAACTGGTGAAGGCATGCCTGGCAAAAAGAAATTAAATCATCTCTATAAATTGTAATAAATTATGGGTACAAAGCAATGCAGCCATTTCTGGCTAAGCCCTGGAGGCTAGTTTCCCCCTTTATCCAGTTGTCTTAAACCACAGCACAGTCCTTCGCTGAGCTGATACGCTCACCCATTTGGATTGTGATATGCTGTTTATTCTGTTGCTAGGCTGAAATGCCCCTTAAGACCAGCTGAATTGTATTGCTCTCAACCTTGTTTAATACATAACTTATGTAGATTATATGAACCAAATTGGCTTAAATGAGAGATTAAGTGAGGGATGTGTAGTGATTATATGTGCCTGTAAGCATTAGGTCAAATATTTAAAACTTCGCCGTGTATATTTTTTCAAAGTCCCTTTACAGAGAGAGTAATCAAAAATCCCCCATTGGGGCATGGGGATTTCTCCAGAAAAAACATCTTGAACACCTCCTGAATTAGCTTCATTTCAGCTTTACCAGCTGTATTTGCCAAATCATCACAAGTTTTTACTGAATGTTTTGGGTTTGCTACCATCTCCACTGTACATTAAGTCAGCGTAGTTTGGGAAACACTCCACTGTCATTCTACTGTCACAGATTAGCATTTTCAGAGCCAAGAAGAATGAAAAGAGGAAAAAATGAGATCCAAAGGACAGATATTTCTTTCTAGATTTCCCTGTGTTTTCTTTACACTACATGATTGTATACATACAAACATGTACAAATGTTTGCGTATACCCAGCAGTTGTATTCAAGCAGGTGGTTTAAACGGGAGATTAAGCAAAGACTGTATAACCTTCTCTCGTGTGTGGGAAATCTCAGTCAAAACTCCAGCATCCATCTCCCAGGAAGCAGTGCAACCTGAAAATTGATTTTAATTAGATTTGGGTAGAGAGCAAACCTGCCTGCTAGTAATTATAATTTTTCTTAGAAGAAAATGTGTGGCAAAACTAGCACTAATCACTGAACTTGATTATTAGAGGTGACTTAAGAGTTTCTGGAAACCCCTGATGAAGTGAAGGTCAGTTATAGTTGTGCTGCTCCTGACTAATTTGTCTCATAGGCTTCCAGAGTTAGTGTCTCTGCAGCCTGCTCAGGCAGTGTAAACCAGTTACATGTACCCATCTTGCATGGGACTGAGGTTCATGGGTTTGCTGCAGCACTCAAAAGCAGTTTAACTTGAAGCCTTGGAAGATTTTTGGGTTGCAGGCAGCAGCATCTACCAGTTAGACTGAAGCAAGCTGCTTAATAAAGAGTCTTGATAAACTATTACTCTCTGGACACAAGGATTAATTCAGTCTGGTTTCCAGTGAATTTGAATCTCATGTTTGGCATATTTTGTTTAGGACTGCAGTTTGCCTTACTTGGGAGCACTCTTCCTTCAGAGCATGTATTAAGGTATTTATTAGAGCAAAGGGGAGCTGCTTGGAAGGACACTTGTTCAAAAATACAGGTCCTCTGGTGCCTGGGAAGCCACAAGCTTGGGCTTAATTTTTGCCGTGTGAGGAGAGAAGCAATTTCCACTCAGCCTTCAACCTCTCTCTTGAGAGCAGAGTGCTTTGCTGAGTTTGATGCTGGTGGAAACCTGTTCATGTTGTTCTTGGTGTCTGCCCAGGAATCCCTCCTGGACCATATGATGCAAAACTGATCTGGAAACAGAATGTTCTCCTTTCTCTTCATTGCTCAGGTGTTAAGTAAAGAAGCTCCCAAAATTTAAAAAAGATAAACCAAGGAGATTTTAAAGAAATGTGTCATATTCAAATTTTCATTTTAAATATTTGATTGTACAGTTCTACTGTACGTTGAACAGCTGTTAGATCCAAAGTGACCAATAAATAATATTCTCATTCTGACTTCTAACTGTTTAGTGGGGCAGAAAATGATTGGGAAGCCAGTATTTGTTCAGTGAACAAAGGAGTCAAACTATTTAATTTAACTGAGTGAATGAACACGGATAATGGAATCTTCCTGTCATCTATTAATTTTGCTAAAGAGACCTCTAAAATGATTCTAACGCTTTTGTCCCTTCCATGCCATCTAAGGGCCAGACCGTGAATGTCATATATTGAGAAACAGTTGCTAATACAAGCAATACAACTGGCATTCACTTGGTGTAACCTCACTGACATTATTTTCATGACTGCTGGAAGGAACATTGACAGACTTTAGCCTGCTGTGCTACATTTTGTTTCAATTTTCAAATGCTTTTACAAGTGAGCGATGCATATTATTGAACCTCAAAACCAGAAACATCGCCGATGACCACTCCTTACTAGTTAACCAGTGCAAGAGCTATTGTGGGAGCTCTACCTTATGGGAAGAACTGCTGTTCAGCCTAATTATTACAGATTATTAGATTAATTTTTTAATTGAGTAGCCTAATTAAAGTAGCCCCCCTACTAGCAGTTAGGAAGAATATATGTATTATCTTGTGTCCTTTTTCTCCACTGCTGTGCATTCAGCCCCGTGCAGAATTGCCACTAAGGAGGAGGAGAATTGTTGTAAGTGGTGGCTGCGTTTGCATCAGTTGCCAACTTTCAGATGTATTCTGACAATAACAGGTTTTGACAGAATTTTTAAAGCCTTTTTCCCCTCTGTTTTGGGGCGATGATGAATGTGCCATACAGATGACCTTTACACGAGGCCACATGCTAATATTCAGAACCGTGCTTTTGTTTGTCTGGAACAATGGCTGTCATTAAAAAAGCTGAGGTTGCCAATATGCCCCCCTGTTTCAGCGCCAGACCCTTCCTGATTGGGCACTGGGAAGCATCATGTGCCTTTGACTGAAATGACATGGAAGATGTATGGTCCGAGTGCTGTCCTCAGCACCACCGCTGTGATGGGAAGAAAACCACGCTGACCCAAATAGACCTGTGCTCAAACAATGTCGCACCAAACGAAGACAACATATTGGGAAGAAAAATGCTTGTAAACTGTGTGTCCTGGAAGATGTATTGGCCAGACGGCCATAGGGCAAACTTTGAACTATTGAAATCTTTAGAAATATTGTTTAGTTCTTGAACAATACTTACAAACCTAATTAATCAAGCATAGATGGTTATTTTCACTCTTTACATACTGCATCATTTTGGAACAAGAATAGGGCTGTCACATTTATTTTGCTGACCACTTCCCAGGTGTTTGCTGGCAAAAGCAGGGTTTGAGTGTGCATTTCCTAGCAGCCTAAAGACAGATCATAGCCTTCTAAACTTTAGAGTGTTTCAAAACTTCAACGTACTTCGAAGTTTCCTGTGTGTTTCCACGTTTCTGTTTGCATATTTCTTGGGCTACGACATTCCATTTTATTTGTGGTTTAGTTCATTTTATATTTAAGTATTTATAGGAAGAAATTTGACATCTCATCTGACAGCATAATTTTAATGTTGAATCAACTGTATATGGAACTCTGGAGATGTCCAAATAAGAGTTTATTCATGCCATGAATTGCTCTTTAATGGGACATAAGCTAAGGACTTCGACTTCTTTCCAAAATGCAGACTCTTTGGACCCACGATCCTAATAATTTTCAAATTCTTACACATATCTACATTTATATTACTGATATTTATAATATATGCTTGCTGGTTTCAGAATTTTTTTTTAGGTATGCCTTTGGCCAGAGCCCTTCAGACTATTGAAAACAAATAACTTGACATTTTTAATTACTTTTAAAAGCTATCATCATACTTAATTTGTACAAACAGTAAACAATTCTTGAAGATCTTAAAAAGCTATTATGTAGAGCAAAAGCCATAAAACATTGTTTCTTGTTACAATTAAAATCATTGAAACATCTTTCTAATAGTTAAAATACCAATTATTATTTTTTAATATTTCCTACACTGTAATAGTCACTCTAATATGTGCAAGTGGCTTTCTAAAGTAAGCTAGCATTCATTTTAAAAAGCCTATTTAAGATTACATCTGATCTTGGACTTGACTCTTAAGAAACAGTCAGGGTTTGTGTATGTACTGCTCTCAGAAGCAGTACATACCTTGTGTATGTATATATATATGTATGTACATATACACATGTACAACCTTGTGCATGAACTGCTCTCAGAAGCAAGACTTCCCCAATTCAGAGCTTGCTTACTATAAGAATGGACATCCTTAAGCATGTGCTTAATTCTATTTGAATGCATGGCAGTAAGAAGTGCCCAGGAAATATGGAATGATTGACAACACTCAGGATCTTTTTTTTGCAGTTCTAAGTGTACATGCTAATTAATACAGATTGCATGGTTTTTTTGTTTGTTTGTTTTTAAGTACTGTTTTTAGCCTTGCCCTCTAATACTCTCATGTATGCATGTTTAACATAATAAACAGTGTATGTAACAGCATGTCACGTTCAGCCAGGCTTGAGGTAGTGTGGGAAATTTTTCAGCCATTGCTTGTCAAGGTCTGCTGCACAGGAAACAGGATTGTCCACTGCTAGAAATCTTCCTGCTTGAAGAAATGAATGGAAATAAGTCAAATAAAAAAACCTGTTTTCATCAAGATAGAAATGTGTAAAATTAAGAGCAATGTGAGATATGGGGATCTTCAAGGCTGGTGTACACAACTTGGTTGCAAAGTAAGGTTGCAGAACTATGGGCTGGTTTTAAAGACACTAAGAGACAGTAGATCTAAGCAGACAGCATTTCTGTCTCTCAGGACTCCGAAATCTTGAGCTGAACCAGCTATTCACTTGGCATTCAGGATCTTTGTGTTTATTCCATAAAGACTGGAAAGGCAGGACTTCCATGTAAAAGGGAAAGAGAGGTGGTAAATTATTA
Source organism: Semnornis frantzii (assembly GCA_013399775.1). NCBI lineage: Eukaryota > Metazoa > Chordata > Aves > Piciformes > Ramphastidae > Semnornis > Semnornis frantzii. The sequence continues at coordinate 10,892 of VWYK01124139.1, forward strand.
ACCTGGTGGTTGTTGCCCCACTGTATAGTGTCTTTTTTTTTTCCCCTCTATCTGTTCCAGTCCATTTTAGAGGAGAGAACAAATGGGTTGTACCATCACAAGTTCTTGTGCATTGCAAGCATAATTTCCAAGTGCCAACCCCCCACCCTATCAACACCTCCGAAAGTTTCTCCACCAGGGTGACCAGGGTGAGGGCAGAGAAAGGACCTAGACCTCCTCACATTCCATGAGCCAACATGGATGCAGTGAAAGATGTTATTGTGATAGTCAAGCTTCAGGAGGTTGCTGCTGATTGGTGAGGAGGAGAGGTGCTGCCTGAGGCTGTAGTGGTGCAATGCTGGTGGTAATCTGGACATCACTTCGCTGAGAGAGAACAGATATTGGGCCAAGTAGGTGTCAGCTCTGTGTTACATCCTCCTTTCCTGTAAGGATTAATTCACTCTGTTTTCCTTTCAGTCTTCAGCAGCACCATGCCAAGCCCACCTGAGCTTGCTTTGTATCAGCTAATATTCTGTAGCACATTTCAGAAAATATTTATACCATTTTACATCACATTTTAAGGGCAAATGGAAAACCTATCTTTAGAGTTTATTTTCCATAAGTTAGAGTTTCTCTCCCTCTCTTCCATGACCAATTTAAATATCGATTACGCTAGAAAATTGAAGTTTCAGTCATAAGGAAGCTTATGTTGAGGTTAATGCACAAGAAGATGGACTGAGATGTAAACCTAAATGATCTAATTGTGAGATGTTACTCTGGCTGTTTAAAAATGCAATGTGTTCAGGTCTCTGATGACCTTATGAGCTAAATGATGTTTTGGTCACTATCTCAGTACATTCATTCTCAAATGAGGATGGAGGTGGATTTGTGACTCTGCTGTGATAGGAAAATGGTTTGCAAGTAGGGTGGGATGCAGGTGTTGCTTCATGCTCCTCCATCATTCACAAGTCTCATGTCTACACCAGTCACACAGGGTTTATGTATCTCTGTATGCAAGCAGTGAGGAAAATGTATGTCTTTCCTTGTGGGTACATCTGTACAACAGCTCAGCTGCTGAGCAACATTCTCATTTATATTTTTTCCTAGAAATCTGTGCAACTTTTTTTATGCCTGCCATTGTCTTCTCAGCTAAAGGTGTGGCAGGTGGCAGAAGCAGCATCCAAACCTGCCAACCCGTGTCACATACAGGCTGTGGTGGAGTGTGACAGCAGCCACAGCAGCCCCAACACTCCCAGCAGCCCCAGCTACCATGGCACTGGAGACATTCTCCAGGTTTCTTCATACTCTGGAAAAAAAAAAAAAAAAAAAAAGCGTATGGGGCAAACACCTTCTTTTGCAGAAATTTGGCATGACTGTCTCCTTCGCTGTTGGCCTGTTCTTCCACCCATCTCCCCACAAAGAGGTTAATAAATGTTTACTTTTATTCGTGTTTCCATATGGTTTGTTCACAGGCTTTTGCTTGTGTGGGTATGAATGCTCACTTGCATTGACTGCTGTGAGGGAATTGTTCTACTAATGCTGGCCATCTTCAAATCAATGCCTGCACATAACAACAGAAAGTGCCTCAGATGTAGTGGTTTCCACAGGACTATTGTTAAGCCTTTGTTAAGCATTTTTGAACCTAATAAATAATGTCAAAAGTCTCTATCCTAGCCAAAAATGTTCCTTTTGAAACAGTTCTAATAGTATTTTTGTTCTGCGATGTCTCCCAGTGTTGTGAAGAATTCGTGGCTCACAATAGGAATCTGGTGTATCGCGTGCCGCTTTGCCTTTATTTATTTATTTACCTTTAGTTGCAGATGTGAACCTTTCTCTTCCGGGCAGGCGTTCCCATTTCTTTACATAAAGGTTACTTTTTCTTGAATAACCATAGCACTTGAAACTCTACTGTAAATGCTGCTAGAGCTCGCAAAGTAGAAGAGGATCAAATCTTACTAATGATGGAAGGAAGGGAAGGAAAACACAGCACTGAACTTAATTATATGCTTTTTCAGTGAGCCTCCTTTGTGTTTTGTTGCATAACTCATAATTAAATTCAGTCTAAAGCAAGGTTTTAACAATTGCTTTATGCACTGAAAAACAATTACAACAATGGTCAAAGATGATTACATAGTCCCCCCTGGCTGTAATATATATTAATTTAGATGTTAATGACTATTTATTTTGGAAAAATCTCCAATTGAAGACTCACTGCCATTCATTATTCCATATAGAGTACCTATTAATGATAAGTTTGAGCTGTCCTTAATCCGTAGTTTAATTTGTGGATAATATTTCTATTTCTGTGGCACAACAGAGTGTAGCAAATCAACCCAGGATGGAACAAATTTGTTAAATGTATTTTATTTCTGTGCTTTTTAAAACTCGGTTTATTTTAATTGGGCTCCGGGGAAAAAAAAGTCAAAAGCCACATTGCTGTATATTCATTTTCTCTGTGGCATCATATCTGTTGAATGATATCTGTATTAAACTGTTTATACTGTGGGTTTTTTTTAAGAAAATGCCATCTCATTTCAGCTGAGTCCTGAAAGAGACATTTTAACTTGTTTTCTGACTGCAGCAGGGATAAATATTAGAAGTTTTACAGTAGGAGCTGCTTAGATGTGGTTTTACGTATGAGGATCAAAACTAAACGTCAGCTCACAACAGCTGTAGTAAAAAATTAAACTTCATTTGAGACTCGATAAATCAAGCTTCTGATACTCCTCATGGTAGTTCATTGGACTTATGTCTATGCTCACTTTCTTTTATGGCTGATATCAGTGGAACACCTTGGCCTGCTTTGGAAACTGGTTGACAGAGGCACTTGGGAGGCTGTCCTGAATGGTGAAGGAGTTCAGCAAGGCTGGACGTTCTTCAAGGAGGAAATCTTTAAGGCACAGGAGCAGGCCACCCCATATCTAGTCTAAGTTTACCCTCTTTTATTTAAAACCATTACCCTTTGTCCTGTCAGAACAGGCCCTTCTAAAAAGACTCTCCCTATCTTTCTCATAACCCCCTCCCTTTAAGCCTTGAAAGTACACCATAAAGTCTCTCCAGAGATTTCCCTTCTCCAGGGTGAAGAACTTCAAAACACTCAACCTTTCTTCATAGGAGAGGTGTTCCATCCACCTGGTCATTTTTGTGATCTTCCTCTGCACCTTCTCCAACAGGTCCATGTCTTTCCTGTACTCGGGACTCCAGAGCCAAAAAAAATGCTCCAGGTTGTCAAAAGCCAGAGCAGAGTAGAGGGCAGAATCATCTCCCTTGAGCTGCTGGACATGCTTCTTTTGATGCACCCCAGTATATGGTTGGCCTTCTGGGCTGCAAGCATGCATTCTTTGCCCATCACCAGCAGCGATGCAAAATGGCCCCAGTAAGACTGGTACTCTACACTGGAGCTGGTGTTTCATTGGTACCTAAGGTGGCTAGCTTGACTCTAACATGAGTGTCCTTAACCACTAAGGTATCTTAAGTCCCTTCTGCCTGCTCGCTCAGTTTCATTGGTAACAGACCTTGTTTTCTGAATTCACATTTAGTTATTGTAAGATGTAGCCAAATTATTTGGAAAGACAAGGAGAAGACTGTATGTGATTCCTTCTTCTCATTAGTGGACAGAAGTAAATTTCTCATGTGGATAGTGGGGAAAATTCCTTGGCAAATCAAAGAGTTTGAGATGATTGAATGAAATAACTGAAATTCCCCTGGAAGATGTATTTCCCCTGTACAGCTTTCCTTTCTCCATCCTCTTCCTGTCCATTGCCAGGAAGGATTTCCCAGGAAGGAATCCAGCTTCAAAACAAATATTAAATCTTTACAAGGTTCTTGGAGCCTTTAATTGTAAGAGGAGTTTCCTTCTGCTTCTTGAAATAGTTTCATTCACTCAGTTGTTTCATGTTTAAGTCAATACCTCAAAATAGCCCCAATCACAGCTTTTACAGTAGGACACAAGCTGGGTGAAAATGCGAGATTCTCCAAACCCAGTTTTCTCAGCTCCCTGTTTCTTGTAGGCAGCCCTGCAAAGAGCAAACCTTACTTGTGAAAAATTTTAAAAGTTAGAAGAGCTCTGTTTTGTCTGGGGTCCACGCAGCACAGTTTAAATTGTGTTTTTAAATTTTTGTTAAGAAATATTTTTGTGATCAACAGCA
>VWYK01124142.1:0-18355 GCA_013399775.1 Semnornis frantzii
GAGAGCCAGAAGGTCTCTTCTCAACCTTCTTTTCTCCAAGCCGAACGACCCCAGTTCTCTCAGCTCCTCCTCACACTACTTGTGAGCTGTAGCCTCACCAGTGATATTTTAAGTCCTACTTATCATCATTTTATTTCATAGATTCATAGAATGGTTTAGGTTGGAAGGGACCCTTAAGATAATCTAGTTCCAAATCCCCTGCCATGGGTAAGAACACTTTCCATTAGACCAGGTTTCTCAGGGCCTCATCTAGCCCATCCTTGGACACCTTCAGGGAGGGGGGAACTGCAACCTCCCTGGGCAAGCTGTTCAGTATCTCACCATTCTTTGTCTCCCTATGATTTTTTGCTCTCTGCAGTAGTTATTTTGGGGATGGGAGAAGTGGTGTCACAACTCTGTGTTGTAACTCAGAAGTGATTGAAGTGCATTGTAAGCAGACTACCTTATGCTCTTTTATCAGGGAATACTGGAGAGGTCTGAGACAGAAACAAAACAAAGACTCAATAATCAGATAGAAAAGCTGGAACGTGAGATATCTCAGCTGAAGAAGAAACTGGAAAATGAGGTGGAGCAAAGACATTCCCTTACCAAAAATCAAGAGGTAAGTACAGTTATAAACATGCTAAACTAGGTTTAGTGACAATAAAGCCACCATTGCATGACTTCTGCCAGGTCTTGTTTTTCATACAGGACATATTCACTCTTTGTGCCAGTTATGAATAATTACAAAAGCCATAACCTCATGTTTTCAGGTTCATATCCTGGATCTCAAGAGGCAGCTTGAGACTGAGACAAACCGTCACTCGAACACAAAGGAGCTGTTGAAGAACGCCCAGAAAGAAACTGTCATGTTGAAACAGCAGCTCAACAACACAGAGGCTCAGCTAGCATCTCAGTCATCACAGAGGGCTCCAGGGAAAGGTGAAGTGGTTTTCTGCCTTGAGTTTCACTTTCTGTCAAACGATGCTGTCTACAGAATGGTAAAACTAATCACTGATGATAACTGAGAATGAGCAGTGTACAGCAGATAACAAATTTGATTATTACAATCACATATCCAAACAAATGATAATAATGATGATTTGTTAAAGTAAAATTAATGTCCAGGCAGTCACAAAGGGCAACAAAAGAGAAACACTTACTAAAATACCCCTTTTATTTTTTTTCTGTGAAACAGCTTAAGTTTATTTAGTGTACTTATTTTTAAATAGCCAATTGTTTTGGGCTGAATCAACAATGTTTCTTGTTAGCCACTATTTTGACTAGGGCTGCCAGTTTTATTTAGGGAACCTTTGTGAAAGTGATTACTTTTTCCATGTTACTATCCTAAAAGACTTCAGTTTTCACGGAAGAGTGGTTGGAAAAAAAAATAATTAAACTTCATCAGTTAATGGATGCGTTCTGATGTTTTAGGTCTGCCTGGTACAAATGAAGATGTGGATGATCTTGTAAGTCGACTAAGACAAGCTGATGAACAAGTTAATGACCTGAGAGAAAGACTCAAGACTAGTTCTAGTAATGTGGAACAATACAGGGCCATGGTTCTTAGTCTAGAGGAATCTCTTAATAAGGAGAAACAAGTAAGTAGTTACCACTGTTTAGTAAAGCAAAACCGGAAACAAACAAAGATCTTTTGGGGTGTTTCTTGTACTACAGTACAGTCTGTAAGATATGAGAGGAGTAAGGAAAAACTAAAATTAGTTTAGACGGAATTGGAATATATTGGAGTAAGACCAGATATTACACAGTTTTATTCAAAAAATACTTCTAATCATGGAAATACTAACATTTCTACATACTGAACTGTAAATTTAACTCAAAGCTGTATTCTGCCAATATTTTTCTTTGAAAGGGGGAAAATAACTTCTAAAAAATGTTCCTTATAACGGTCATATTGATGAGTAAAGACATTAATTGATTAGCTCTTGACCAAAAACAGTTAAATTCACACCTTCTGCATCAGTAAGGTCTTCAGCGATGCAACACAAAACTCAATCTATGTGGAAGGCTTAAGAGCAGAATCCCAGAAGCCTTAGCTCTTGCTGAGCATTGGTCATATCCCCTCTCAGGCTGCTCTTCTCCAGGCTAAACAGCCCCAGATCTCTCAGCCTTTCCTCCTCACTTTGCAGCCCTTCATTAGACTCTCTCCAGTAGTTTCTTGTCTTTTAAACTGGGGAACCCAGAACTGGACGCAGGAGTCCTGATGTGACCTCAGTAGAGGAGAGGAGAATGACAACCTCCCTGGACCTGCTGGCCACGCTCTTCTTAATGAACCCCAGAGACCACTGGCCTTCTTGGTCACATTGCTGGCCCATGGGGAACTTGTCCACCAGCATTCTGAAGTCCTTCTCTGCAGAGCTGCTTTTCAACACGTCATCTCCTCACTTGTACTGGTGCAGGAGGTCTATTTGTCCCTAGGTGCAGGACCCTGCACTTGTCCTTGTTGACCTGCCCATGATCTGTTACACACTCAACAGAGTGAAACCTCTTCCAAGCTGTTCAGCACATGAAAAGAGGACAAATAGAGGAAACAAACTTCTCATTTTCTACTGAAGTTGGTGTATCAGTAGATACTGGAGAGCTGTTTGTCTAGTATCCAATTTTTCTGTCTTCTGTTACTATAGGAACTTCATTGTGGCTTGATATGTTTTAACAATACCACAGATTCTAGTGTCCGATAAAAAGATATCCTGGGTATTGCACATTCGAGTGCAGTCACCTTAAACTTCTCTTAGGTGTACTTCATTAACTACTGCAGCTTTGAAGGGAAAATAAGAAAAAAACTCAGTTCTTTGTGGTTCTCCACATTTTCAGTGTTGTTCTTAGTGAGATCTTGAGAATGCTTTTTCTGGCTATAAATGGTTATTGAAAAATTGGTTTCACATTAGAATGCTGTATTTAAAGGGAAAAAAATGATCTCTTGATGGATTTTAATAAAGGTGACAGAGGAAGTTCGTGCAACAGTTGAAGCTCGTCTAAAGGAATCTTCAGAGTATCAAGCACAGCTAGAGAAGAAGCTGATGGAGTCAGAGAAAGAAAAGCAAGAACTGCAAGAGGAGAAACGTAAAGCCTTGGAGAATATGGAACAACAGGTATGCACTGGATGTCCCCTCCCTTAAACTCCCTTGTGGAGAGTCCACAAGAATCTGTTGTTTCAGAATCCTTAAAACTCCCAGTTTCCTTTTGCATTATAGTAGTATCCAAACCAAAAACTTTCAGGATGTGCAAAAGGCAAACTGAATTTGTAAGAGGTTGCCAAATGTGAGTAGTGCATGAACCTTACCAGTTTGTTTAGGATAATTGTGTGTTTAAAGCTGTCAATATCTTCCTGAACTTCGAGCAGCTTAGAGTATCAAAAGCTGGAGAGAGAGTGAGAGGTTTCAGAAAACTCTTTTCGAATTATAGGCCATTTTTAAATGCTACAAATACTTTTGAAACCAAAGTTGTCTGTGCCCTTCTTTGTCTAGTTTATATTTGGATTCTTACTGGAGTTAAAAGAAGCAGGCTGACTGCAGCTAGAGTTACTACCTGCTCAAATCTGAAAGAACAGGAGTATGTTTTTACCATATACTTGACAGTATTTCTTTTTGGATTCAAATAATGCAATAACCACCCTCCAGTTCTACATTATTCAGGACTGTCTGTATTCAAAGCCTTGCTCTGGTAAATACTCTGTAAAAGAATTTCCTCTTAGTCTTGGTTTTGTTCTTGTTTTTCTTGTTCCCTCATCACCATAGCTATCAGAACTAAAGAAGAGTCTCTCAGCTGTGCAGTCAGAAGTTCAGGAAGCCCTTCAGAGAGCCAGCACAGCTCTCAGTAATGAACAACAAGCCCGACGTGACTGCCAGGAACAAGTATGTTTTAGCATTTGCCTGTTTTAGTCAGAGGTAGTAACCTGGATGTTAGTTTTTTATTGGTTTTCAATTGAACTCAGGATTTTTAAAGGTAGTACTGCTAATCAGAGACTTGTGAGCCAAGAAAAGTGCTGTAAGATCATCTTTATGTTGTGAACAACTGCTCATTAAACGCTTCATTTTTATGCCTGATGAAACTAATATCAGCTAAACTGACTTTGAATATAAAGTTGTGCTGCAAGCACAGTTCGTGTCACATTTAAGGAAACAACAGAAGATACAATGGATCATTATTAGTAAGATCTGTGATTGAGCAATATACTTAACTCATTTTAATGATTCGCTGTCTCAGACTCCTGAGGGAGCAAGAAAGAAAACTGAATTCTCACAGCAGGACAATGGGGAAAATATCCAAACATAACTATCATCCATTCCAAAACATAATCTTTTGAAACTGAGACAACATGATGGTATTTGCCAGCACCTAGTAAGTTTTTCTTGTTACCAACTGTTTATAAAGGGGATAGACTTTTCTGCAAGTCAGGGTTCTAGCAACACTGATCAGTGTACAGGATGTAGAAAAACTTTTGGCTGTTTTATGCAAGCCAAAAAGTAGTAGACAACTATTTACCTATTATTATAGCCTTAGCTTTTTCACCTTGTGCACTTTGGTAGAGGTAACAAGTGAATGTTTTTAGTCTAATACCTGTCAATTATCCCTACAGAATCTATAGCAAGAGGTTTGATTGTAGAGAAACTATAGAATCATAGAATCATTTTGGTTGGAAAGGACCTTTAAGGTCATCAGGTCCAGCCACTAACCCAGCATTGCCAAGTCCACTATTAAACCATGTCCCTCATCACCACATCTGCAAGGTTTTTCAAAGCCCCCAGGGATGGAGGACTCCTTCCAGGGCTTCACAGCCCTTTTGGGGAAGAAATCACACGGAATCACAGGATGGTATGGGTTAGAAGCAACCTCAGAAGATGAAGCCCCGCTACCAGAGCAGGCTCACCTAGGGCAGGTCACACAGGAGCGAGTCCAGGCATTAGAAATCCTTCCTAATGTCCAACATAAACCTCCCCTGTCGCAACTTCAGGCCATTTCTTCTACTATCCTTTGTCACCGATGCTGATTTTCATCGTCTAAATCCTTCCAAGGATGATGCTTACAGGATGGCGATAGTGTGTCCTGTCAGCCGCCCAAAGAAAATGGTTTCAACTCTAATTTTTCTCAGGAATTAAAATTTCTTTGAGGGAACTGTACTAAGCTTATCCATATTTTTTTACTTGAGAATGACATAGGCTTTGGCCAACAATTGTCTTCTTATTTAGTGGTCATTGATCCTACCTAGAATTTGAGAAGCTCATTGTACATTAAAGGTACAGAATCTATTTGTTATATTTTCCTGCAGGCCAAGATGGCTTCTGAAGCTCAGAATAAATACGAGCGGGAATTAATGCTTCACGCTGCCGATGTCGAAGCGTTACAGGCTATCAAAGAGCAAGTTGCCAAGAACACAGCAGTGAGGCAGCAGCTAGAGGAAGCTGCTCGGAAAGCTGAGTCTGAATTGTTAGAGAGCAAAGCCTCCTGGGAAGAGAGAGAGAGAATGATCAAGGTATGACTTAGTTTGAGAGCTGAAGAAAACTTTACTGAAGCTAACAGAAATTCAACCACAGAACTCACAGCCACTGAATAATTTTTCTTGTAGGATGAATCTTCAAAGCTGACATCCCGCTGTGAAGATCTGGAAAAGCAAAATCGATTGTTGCATGAACAGCTGGAGAGTCTGAGTGATAAGATGGTGACTTCTATGAAAGAAGCCATGCCAGCTGCAGCAAATGTTTCTCTCAATGAGGAAGGCAAATCTCAGGAACAGATCTTAGAAATTCTTCGGTAAATTTAGCTCTGGGCTTCTCAGAGGTTATCAATTAGTTGCCAAATTAAATATTTCTGTATGACTTGGTATTTGAGGGATAATAGATAAAACTTCAGGACTTTTTTGCTGGGTAGGAGGTGGTTGTTCTGCATCAGTAGATGAGATTTCTTTCAGATCCTAGGAAAAAAGTCAGTTATGACAGGAAACTAAGTAAGATTCTAGCAAATGTGACTGGCAATGAAGTCTCACAGAGAACTTCTTCATTGTTTTTAGGGGGGTTATGTAGATCTTCCAGAACCTTTTAACTTGGGTTTTCTTTCTGATCTTTCTAAACTGCTTTCTGTACTTAGTAGACCTTCTGATGTAAGATGTTTGTATTCAAAATGCTTTGTCTTGCATTTCTGTTGATGTGTTCATTCTCTTACTGCAGATTCATACGCCGAGAAAAGGAGATTGCAGAAACTAGGTTTGAGGTGGCTCAGGTGGAGAGTTTGCGTTACCGGCAGAGAGTGGAGCACCTGGAAAGGGAACTTCAGGAACTACAGGACAGTCTCAATGCTGAGAGAGAGAAGGTGCAGGTATGGTTAGATATTATTGCTTATGATTTCTCTAAGTAGAGAGGGCTATTCTCTCCATTCTACTCTTTGTGTATACTGCTCATGCCCAAAAATTAAGTTCTAGAAGTGGCAGCTTTTAAACTGAGGTTGCCTTGTAGCCAAATGAAGAATTTTGTTCAGAGTCCAGTGAAGCAGTGTGGCAATCCCAGAATCACATAAATAGGGAAAATAAAGATAATTTCTCCCGGGTTTTTTTTCCCATCTCCCATTTCATTAGCAATATTTACTTGTTTTGTATGTACTTGTGAGTTAAGGAGTGCCACCATGGCTTTTCAGGATGGTGTTGTGCCAGATCCAGGTAAGAATATATATACAGCAAGCAAAATTAATGACTGAATTAAATCTTTTCAAAAGGTAACAGCAAAAACCATTGCACAGCATGAAGAATTAATGAAGAAAACTGAGACCATGAATGTACTGATAGAAACCAACAAGATGCTAAGAGAAGAGAAGGAGAGGCTAGAACAAGAACTGCAACAAATTCAAGCAAAGGTTAGTGCAGAGGTTCACTTATATCATTCAGATATTCCAGCTGTTCTGTTACTGTCTGCATATACCATTGCTAATTACAATAAATGAATTTATTTAGATGGTGATTAATCCTTTGCATCACACACGAAAGAGGAAACTCCATTTAGAATTTGAAAAGACATTGGTCCACATAGAACATCAGAAAGTTTGAAGTTTGGTTTTGTTTAAATGAGACTGAAAATCTGCTTTGGCAACAAGTGATAGGACAAGAGGAAACAGCCTTAAGTTGTGCCAGGAGAGATTTGTCTTGGAAATCAGGAAGGATTTTTTTCCCCAAAAGGGCTGTCAAGCCCTGGAAGGAGTCCCCATCCCTGAAGGATTTGAAAAGCTATGTGTAGATGTGGTGCTGAGGGACACGGTTTAGTGGCAACCTGGGTTAGTGGTTGGACTTCATGATTTTAAAGGTCTTTTCCAACCAGGATGAATCTATGAATCCTTGACTAGAGATATACCAGTTACAAGGTTATCAGTAGCAGGTAAGTGAAAACTGGCATGGGAAAACTTACAAAGCAGAGTACAGCTTTCTGAAGAGTTTAAGAGGGATATAATGCCTCTTCCCATTTCTACACACCAGTTAGTGTAATGGAACCCAACGCAGTGTTCCTTGGCATCTAGTCTCTTTCTTATACCAAAGTACAAAGATTGGGAATCCAAGATTGTGAAGTTGTACCTATAGTCTTTTTCTCACTGTAGGATCATTCTTTGTTCCTGCTTCTTATTTTTCTCCCTGCCCTTGTCTGCTCACTGAAAGACAGAGATGGAGAAGAACCTAATCAGGACTTCCTGAGGGTGTTGATGTTGCTGCCTCTGTCCCTCTTACTGTCATTGTTCAAGGCCTCTCATATTCCATTTTTTTGTCTCCATGTCATTTAGTTCTCCTTCAATTCCATTTCTTTCCTCTGAGATCTTTGCAAGATCCAGAGAGTTTCATCCCCAGTTGGCTGTTTTCAGGTACGCAAGCTTGAAGCAGACATTCTGCCTCTACAAGAATCTAATGCTGAGCTGAGTGAGAAAAGTGGAATGTTGCAGGCAGAGAAAAAGCTGTTGGAAGAAGATGTTAAACGCTGGAAAGCTCGGACTCAGGTGGGGAATGCATGTTTTCAAAGATGTTATGAAAATACCACCAAAATAACCCAAACACCTTTAAAAAGCTCTACATGTTCTTAAAAACAGCAAACTAAGAAATGTAGCTGAATGGTAAAATATTGTATGCGCAGCTTCAAAACTGGCTGTTCTAATTCATAGGCATTCCAAATCGAAAAGCACAAGCAGTAGCTCAATTTGAAAGAGATTTTCATGGGCAGAACTATAATCATATTCTGAAAATACAAACTGTTTTCTCTCCCTTACAGCATTTATTGAGTCAAAAGAAGGACACTGATCTAGAAGAGTATCGGAAACTGCTCTCAGAGAAGGAAGCAAACACCAAGCGTATACAACAAATGAGTGAAGAAACAGGAAGGTTAAAAGCAGAAATAGCCAGGTATGGTATTAGTTAGCTAAAAAAAGGTTTTTGTACAGAGTGAAATATTTTAAATCAAGCTGTATCTAGAAGTTTAATTTCTTAATTCATAGATTCAGAGAATGGTTCAGATTAGATGATCTGTGAGGTCTTTTCCAGTTCCAACCTCTCTGCCATGAGTAGGATCACCTTCCACTAGACCAGGTTGCTCAAGGTCTCATCCATCCCAGCCTTGAACACCTTCAGGGAGGGGGCATCCACAACCTCCCTGGGCAATCTGTTCCAGTGTCTCACCACTCGCATGGTAAAGAATTTCTTCCTAACCTCCAGTCTAAATCTCCCTTATTCAAGGTTAAAGTTATTCCCTCTCATCCTTGCAACTGCCAGCCCTTGTAAAAAGTCCCTCCCCAGCTTTCTTGTTGCCCCTTTCAGGTACTTGGAAGGCTACTGTAAGGTTACCCCAGAGCTGTCTGTTCTCCAGCCTGACCATCCGCACTTCTCTTAGCCTGTCCCTATAGGGGAGGTTCTCAGCTCACTGATCATCTCGGTGGCCTTCCTGGACCCACTCTAGCAGCACCGTGTTCCTCTTAGGCTGAAGGCACCAAAACTGAATTTAAATTTTCTCTCATCCTTTTGCTAGTTATTTTGGGAGAAGTTATCTTCTCCTTTCTTTATCTCAGTATTGTATCTGTCTAACTATGAAACTTTTGATAATATACATGTGAAATGAAGTAAGAATTGTTTGGAAGCTGTCTTTTAGCTGAACTTAGTCTAATATGTTGTAGAATAACTTATTCTCTAAATATTTATATTGCAAAATACTACACAACATACTTGTCTGCAGATAGTGTCTGTGATACTAGATAAATGAGCAATACTGAAATGTATTTGTTGTTTCAAACATCTCATCTGCATCTTCCTTTCATCTCTTGTTAATAAGGACTAATGCATCCTTGACTACAAACCAGAATCTTGTGCAGAGCCTGAAGGAGGAAGTAACTAAAATAAGAACAGAAAAGGATACTTTGCAGAAAGAACTAGATGCTAAAGTGGCCGATATACAAGAAAAAGTGAAAACTATAACACAGGTGAAGAAAATCGGACGCAGGTACAAGACTCAGTATGAGGAGCTGAAAGCACAGCATGATAAGGTAGGTAGAATTTCTTTGCAAACAAAGTAAAAGTGGATTAAAAGAGGTATATTTTCATCTAGAGTCATGTATAATCTGACTAATATTCTTTGTGTTTGTGCATTCAAAGCAGATAGTACTCTTTAGCCTAGTGTCTCCATTGTGTTTCAGATGGTTGCCGAAGCATCAACTCAGCCCTTGGTAGAACAAAAAGAAGAACAAGTTTCTGCCCAGGAAGTACAAGAGCTAAAAGACACACTTAGTCAAGCTGAAGTGAAGACAAAGAGTTTGGAGGCTCAGGTTGAAAGTTTACAGAAGGTGAGGACAGTGAACAGTTTAAGAGTACCATACTCTATTCAATTTTCAGTAACAGTGAAGAGTGTGAGGGGTTTTTCTCTGTGTGGGAGGGCATATACCTGTCCACAGATAAATCTGCAAAGTGAACTATTTATGCCTCTACCTCTTTGGGAAAGAAGGGCCTTAAAGCTGGTTTAAATCCTGTGTGTACTGTCTCACACTGTTGCTGAGGATAAATAAGTGGGAAAGAGAATGCTGTTTTCAGCTTCTGCATTGGAGAGTGTTGGACTGTAGTGGATTTGAAGCCTTTTAGCCTTAGTACAGTGGCCAGCTAATACTAGATATTTGGAGCTTGTTAGACTATACATCTACCATTGTAACTAGCTGTGGCTGATGATTGCAACATCCTCACTTCTCTCTTCTTCCCAATCTCTCTCTCCTTCCCTTTCCCTCTCCTTTCTCTATCCCCTTCTCTTCCTCTCCCCTCTCGCTCTCTAGACTATAGCAGAAAAGGAGACAGAAGTCAGAACTCTTCAGGAGCAGATAACCCAGCTACAATCAGAACTTGCTCGTTTCCATCAAGATCTGCAAGAGAAGACAACACAGGAGGAGCAACTCAGGCAACAGATCACTGAGAAGGAAGAGAAAACCAGGAAGACTTTGCTTGCAGCCAAGCAGAAAATTGCACAATTAGCTGGTATTACAAGATTTTTTTTCTTGTCCTAAAGATATGTCTTCTTCCATTTGAGATTTTGATTATTTTGATGCAAAAGCATTTAAAGCACTTGAGAATGTATGGCCCACTTCATATCTTACTTAAGTCTTTTTTTTTTTTGAGTGCATGTTACAGGAATTGTTCTAAAACTTAGCTTTTCATTTCTTCAGGAGATGGCAAAAGTATGTAGATAGCTTTACACTAGACCTAAAGTAAGTACTGCTTAGTTTTTGCTAGCCAGTGTCATAACTCCTGTATTTTTTTTTATCCTTCTGTTGATTAGAGCAGTTTGACCCTAGTAATACCTCAGGTAATTCTCCCTTTGTGTGGTGTCTTCCCTGAATCTGCAGCTGCAAGCCTGCTCTAGTTTTAATTGATGTTAGGAGGAATCACAGTGTAAGAGCATGCTGAAAACTGATTGTTCTTTTGTGACTGCTTCTTGATTTTTTTTTTTTTTAAATCTATATATCCATCAGTTTTATTTAATTGCAATTAAATAGAAAACTGGTATGTGAAAGTTAAAATTGTCTCTGAGAGCTCCTTTGACGTTTGAAGGGGATCTATCAGAATGCTGTGGACACTCTTTTGTGCCTGTTGTGACAGGATGAGGGATGATGTTTTGAATCTAAAAGAGGGAAATTTAGACTAGAGAAAAGGAAGAGATGTGTGACACCAAAGGCGGTGAAACCCTGGCCCAGATTAGAGGGGTGAGAGATCTCCCATCCTTAGAACCATTCTGATTCAGGTTGGTTGGGGCTCTGAGCAACCTGCTCTAGTTGCAGATGTCCTTTCTGACTGCGGGGGGCTGGACAAGATGACCTTTGAAGGTTCCTTTTAACTCAAATTCTGTGAAGGATTTTATAATCCCTCAGTAACATTAAAGCAGCAGGTATTCAACACACAAAGATTTTGCAGGCAGCTTTCATCAGCAAGAACGAATTTTTTCATGCTTAATTAGGTACAAAGGAACAGCTCACAAAAGAGAATGAAGAGTGGAAGCAGAAAAGCAGCTCATTAGAGGAGCAGAAGACTGAATTGGAGGTGCGGATGAGTGCCCTCAAATCACAGTATGAAGGTCGAATCTGCCGCCTGGAAAGAGAGCTTAGAGAGCAGCAAGAGCGACACCATGAGCAGCGAGATGAGCCACCAGAGTCTACAAACAAGGTACAAACCCCTTTGTAGCTTGCTGCCTGAGAGGAGACAGCTTCTGTGTTTCATGGCAAAAAAAAAAACCTGAGCTCAAACTGCACTATTCCAATTCTGTTCCTGGTTTTGGAAACACATAAGTTAGCTTTAAGGATTCAGAACCTAATCTAAAACTGCGTCAGGGCTATCCCAAGCACAGATACAGGCTGGTCAGAGAGTGGATGGAGAGCAGCCCTGTGGAGAGGGACTTGGGGGTGCTCATGGGTACAAAGCTGGACATGACCCAACACCATGCGCTCCCAGCCTGGAGCCAACTGTGTCCTAAGCTGAGCCCCAGCACCATGGGCAGCAGGTGGAAGGAGGGGATTCTGCTCTGCTGCTCCACTCTGCTGAGACCCCACCTGCAGTGCTGGAACCAGCTCTGAAGTCCTCAGCATAGGAGAGATATGGACCTGTTGGAGTAGGGCTAGAGGAGGCCACAGTAGTGATGGGAGGGTGGAAGCCCTCTGTTATGGGGCCAGGCTGAGAGAGTTGGGATTGCTCAGCCTGGAAAGGTAAAGGATCCAGGCTGAGATTAGAGCAGCCTTCCAGTATTAGACAAGGTGCTACAGGGGAACAGGACAGGGACTTCTTCTGAAGGCATGGAGGACCAGGGCTGATGGCTTCAAACTGGAAGTTCAATTTTCATTAGACATTAGGAGGAAAATCTTCCCCTTGAGGTTGATAAGGCACTGGAATAGGTTTCCCAGAGAAGTTGTGGAGGCTCCAAGCCTTCTGTTCAAGAGTAGATTGTATGGGATCTTGAGCCACCTGTTGTAGTAGATGTCCATGCCCATGGTCCCTTCCAACCCAGACCATTCTGTGATTTCATGGTAATGGGTTCTGCCTGCTGTTACCTCGGCAGCTTCAGAAAATGCCTTGAAATGATTGAATTGGTTTGCATGCTCAGTATGACTGGGATGGTTTGTGTCAGAATTTGCACCAATCGTGGTGCACCAGTCATGACTAGGTACCAGAGTAAGTCTGTTAGAGAAGCAGCTGTTAGTGATCTGCCTGCTGAAGTATTTTACCACATGGCTCATTCATGTGCACATGGCATGGTAATTTCTGTTTCTTACTCAACAGGTCCCAGAACAGCAGAGACAAATCTCACTCAAGTCGACTCCAGCTTCAGGTGAAAGAGGAATGTGAGTTGAAGAATTCAGGGCTTTTGCAGTTCTGTTGTTGGCCTTTCTTGATTTTGTCTTCATCTTTTTAATAAACTGATGACTTTTCAGTTTCTCTTATGCAGCTCTGAAGATTTGGATTGACACAGGTTCCTCCTGTTTTCTCAGCTAGATTTAATCAGTCAAGCTTTTCACATGTTGTTGTATTAACCACCAGGAACATGGTATCTGGGAAGCATAAAAGATTTTTAAGATGTTTTCAGACTTCAAGGTTCTTGAAGTTGTTCAGTTTTGGTTGTTGCCTTTTAACCTTTTCATTTTGGGGGATGCAAGAATCTCGAGCACAAAAAGCAGACTAAATACATAGTAACTCTTGCTAGAGATTAAGTAGTCAAATAAGCTTTTAAATGGGAAGGATTACTGCTTTACTAAGTAAATTCCCATTGTTTTTAGGGCAGCATCCTTTTGAAAGCCAGGCTTTCAGAATGCCTTCTAAAGTGTAACTGATCTTTGTCTCAGTCAAGAGATGGTATTGTGCTGTAAGAAGCACATCAGTTGTGCTTCTTCCATCTAATGTAAGATGTGTTGCTCACTGTAGTAGAGACTCAGCAAAGGTCATAGCATGAGCTGTGCACCGTTCCTTTTGATCTGCTCACAGATTTCTAGTTGATTCCCTTTGAAGAAACCTGTCAGAACTCTAAGCTGGACAGAGTGCTACTGATGGCATCATGAGTCTCTCTATCTTTTTAAATAAATTTTGAACAATTTATTCTCTTTTCAGGCATTTAAATTATAAACCTCTAAAAATTTATGCTTCTGTCTATGATCATATATTTACATTTGGTGTTTTTCAAGTCCCCTTTCTGTGCCACCAGGATGAAACCAGTATCCTGTTTTTCAGTGCTAGCACTTCAGATCCACCAACAGCAAATATTAAACCAACTCCTGTTGTGTCAACTCCAAGTAAAGTGACTGCTGCTGCAATAGCTGGGAATAAATCTACTCCGAGGGCCAGCATCCGTCCGATGGTTACTCCTGCGACAGTCACTAATCCCACTACTACTCCAACAGCCACAGTCATGCCTACAACACAGGTGGAGACTCAAGAAGGTGAGCATTTCAGTATGGCGCTGGGATCTGCAATCATAAATGCTACTTTTGCTTCAGAATCTCTGTTAGTTTGACTGTACCCCAGATCATGGAATCACAGAAACCAGCTGCTCGGAAACGACCATTTAAGATCATCCAATCCAATCATTAACCTTGCACTGCCAGGTCACCATTAAACCATGGCATTCAGCACCACATCTGTATGGCTTTCAAACCCCTCCAGGGATGGGGACTCTATTGTTGCCCTGGACAACCTGGGCCAGGTCTTGGCAAGGAGTTGTCAAGGAAGAGATTGTTCCCAATGTCCAACCTAAACCTTGCCTGGCAGTTTGAGGCTGTTTCCTCTGGTCTGTTTACTTGCTACTTGGGAGAAGAGACCAGCACCAATTTTGCTCCAGTCTCCTTTCAGAGAGTTGTAGAGAACTGGAAGGTCTATCCACAGCCTCATTTTCTTCAGACTAAACAACCCCGGTTCCCTCAGCTGCTCCTCACCAGACCCATTCTCCAGACCCTTCACCAGCTTCACTGTCCTTTTGCTGACCTGCTCCAGCACCTCAATATCCTTCTTGGAGTGAGTGACCCAAAACTGAATTCTTTATTCAAGGTGTGACCCAGTACAGGAGAACAATCACTTCCCTCGTCCTGCTGGCCACACTCTTGCTGATCCATGACAGGATGCTCTTGGCCACCTGGGCACAGCTGGCTCATGTTGGAGTGGCTGTCAGCCAACACCCTCAGGTCCTTTTCAGTCAGGCAGCTTTCCAGCCACTCCTCCCAAGCTTGGAGCACTGCAGGGCATTGGTTCCCCATGCTAAGTTGTGGGGGAAAACTCTAAACTGGCCTGTATCACACTTAATGCTGATTCACCCCCAGGAATACCAATCTGTGCTTATAGTAGAATCAAACTCACCTTAGACAGATTGGATAATTTTATGCAGCCATTCAGTTCATTGTGGATCTTTCCTCTGTACCAGCTTGCTGCTTTTTTGCATCTTCTATTTTTATTGTCCCTGCACCTCTGAGTTCACTGTTTATGACCACTCTTGACACAGAGTTGATGATTCCTCACCTGAAGATGGGTATAAGCAACTCAAGCTGCAAAACATTGAACCTGATTCTCTAGGGCATTCTGAAATGGAGAATGTGAACTATACTAGGTAATGTGAAGACAGTTGAATGTGCTCCTGTTTGCCTTTCAGCTATGCAGTCAGAAGGACCTGTGGAGCATGTTCCAGTCTTTGGGAGCACCAGTGGGTCTGTGCGTTCCACCAGCCCTAACGTTCAGACTTCTCTCTCTCAGTCCATCTTGACTGTTCAGCAGCAGACACAAGCAACTGCTTTTGTGCAGCCCACTCAGCAGAGTCATCCTCAAATTGAGCCTGCTACTCAGGAGCCGTCCCCTACCATTGTAGAAGTTGTACAGAGCTCTCAGATAGAGAGACCCTCCACTTCTACAGCAGTGTTTGGCACAGGTTGGTTTTATTTTACAGGCCTAACTTTTTGAATAGTTCCTTTGAACCAAGACTCACTTCAGCAAAAGAATTTGCTCTTTTCCCTCTCCTTTTTTAGTTTATTGCATGTTTTATAGACTTAGGTTAGACTCTTTTCTTGAACCTTCAGAAATGGTTCCTCTGAAATGTGGTTATCACTACATTCTTTCAAGTAGAAAACAAAGTTTGTTTATCTAGTCAGAGCAGCACAGGACTCCAAGACCTTGCTTCCTTTGTTTCCGTGGTACAGTTGGAGAAAGGTTAATTTCAGGCGTTATGTGTAAGCTACTTAAGGTGGAATCTGAAATACAGAAAAGCTAGTCCCTGTGATACCCTGTTGCACACAGTGTAGATTATGGTATTTATTCCCCAAAATACACTGTTTGTAAACTGCTTTTTTGTTTCCCAGCTGATACTTTGTTATGCTTTTAGGTGTACCTACCAGAAGCAAAGATAATGAGAAAAACATTTTAGTTGTACCCTGAATTTGGGTCAGTTAGGTTCCAGAGTAAAATCCAACCTCTTTTTTTTTTTTTTTTGTTTGTTTGTTTTTTTTTGTTTTGTTTTGTGTGGTTTTTTTTTGTTTTTTTGTTTCTTACATTCTTGTTCTGAAAGTAACAGGGAGACTCTTTTAAGTTTCAGCTACCCCGAGTTCTTCGCTGTCTAAACGTCCAAGAGAGGAAGAAGAGGATAACACTGTGGAAAACTCAGACCAGATTTCAGAGGAAACAGTGGATGTACCTATTCCAAAGAAACTGAGAAGCATACAGAGAGTTGGACCTGAGGTTTGTAAGAATATAGGATTCTACTAATGCCCCTTTGAAAGTCTGGGTATCAACAAAGGGCAAGAGTTAAACCTGTTGAGTGAGTAAGACCAGATTGGATGAGGCCTTGAGCAACCTGGTCTAGTGAAGAGTGTCTCTGTCTGTGGCAGGGATGCTGGAATGAGATCATCTTCAAGGTCCCTTCCAACCCAAACCATTCTGTCTGTAGGATAGGGGAGAGAGAGCCATCCTATCATTGAGGAGGAAGATGTTAAAACATTTTTCAGTGTGGTCTGGCATCTTGTTACCTACAGTTAACATGTGGAGTACTTGACTAGATACCAAGGAAGCAAAAACAAGTCCCATGAGGTACATGTGAAACACTGGCATGAGAGAATTCAGATATCCTGCAAAAAAAAAAGGAATGAGCTTGAGATGGAACCTCACAGCAGGCAACTAACAAAATGTGTTAAAGAAGTCAAGGTGTTTTAGAAACTCTGTAAGAGGGATGTTGTATAGCAGAAGGGGGCAAGTACCACTTACTTAGCTGAGAGGATGGAGGTGGAATGGGAAACACCAAGGGTTCTTAGTGTGCATTAAGAGCGTGAACAGCAGGTTGAGCAAAGTTCTCCTCCCCTCTACTCTGCCCTAGCGAGGACACATCTTGAGAACAAGGTTGAGTACATAACTGGGCTCCCTGGTTAAAGAGAGACAAGGAAGGACTGGAGAGAGTCACGTGGAGGAAAGGTTGAGAAACCGGGGGCTGTTAGGCTTGCAGAAGAGCAGCCTGAGAGGGGATCTTCTTAATGCTTAGCAAGAGCTGGGGGCATGGGGGAAGGCAAGAGGATGGAGCTAGGCTCTTTTCATTGGTGCCCAGTAAGAGAACAAGGGACAATGGACACAAACTGGAACCCAGGAGATTCCACCTGAACAGGAGAAGAAACTTCTTTAGTGTGAGGGTGCTGGAGCCCTGAAACAGGCTGCTCAGAGAGGTCGTTGACTTTCCTTCTTTGGAGAGGTTCCAAACCTGCCTAGATACTGTGATCCTGGGCAACCTGCTATGGATGACCCTGCTTTAGCAGATGACTACATGATTTCTAGAGGTCCCTTCCAACCCCCACGATACTGAGATTCTTGTATTCTTTTTTCTGTGCTGAAAAGATTTAGAGACACTGAGTTCCAGTAGAGTGAGCTGGAGAAATTGTGTTTCTCTGAGGCAGAGAAATCTGTGGTGCTAAACAAAAGCAGAGCTAAAGGATTATAATAAAAGTGGAACACAATATTGCTCATGATGTTTTTTGTACATTATTTTATAGTTAAATATCTCCAAATGTGTTGAAGAACCAAACTTTAGAGTTAGTGATGTGTTTTAAACAAGAAGGATGTCGTCTCTTTCAGGAGGAAGTGACAGCAGAAGAGAGCACTGATGGGGAAGTAGAAGCTCAGGCGTACAATCAAGACTCACAGGATTCAATTGGAGAGGTAAGCATATGTGTAAAGAAAAACATTTCAGCAAAAATAGCTATCTTTTTTAATTTCCAACTCGGAAATGAAATCTCAAATCAGATATTGCAGACTTCTTGTGTTCAGGGATAGATACTGCAATTTTATTGTACAACTTATATAAGTAAAATTTGGAATGTTAATGAAGCTTTGCCATTTTGATTTTTAGTGTGATGTGTTGCTTTAGAAGTCCAGTGTCCATAAGTCCAGTTTGATACAGTGAAACTGAGATGCAGAAGTTAAAATGAAGCACAGGCTTCAAATGGAGTTAGTTTTCAGTTCTTCTCTTCGGTTTTTGGCTTTTCTTTCACATAAAGGTTTGAGAAGTCCTTGAGCAAGCTTAATGTTAGATGAGTCACAATGTGATCAAACAGTAGAAGTTGATTTTGTTCTGGTTCTGGGAAACGCCCATTGTAGCGGTGTAAAGAAAACCAAATATAAGTGAAAATCATGAATCTCCTTTGCTCAGAAATGAACGAAAGTGTTATGGCAATTCACTAACCTCATGTAGAGCTGTGGAATCGATTTTTTTTTTTTTTTTCTTTAAGTGCTGGGTACTGAGTCAGTCATTTTTCCTCATGTGCCCCTCACATGTTTAAAGGGTATGACAAATATTTTGCTCCCCATGAAATCTCAGCAAGGTGCTTTCCACTCCACAGGTATCTTTAAACCTTCTTTAATTTAACAATT
>VWYK01124142.1:20078-39587 GCA_013399775.1 Semnornis frantzii
TTTTTTTTTTTTTTTCTTTTAAGTGCTGGGTACTGAGTCAGTCATTTTTCCTCATGTGCCCCTCACATGTTTAAAGGGTATGACAAATATTTTGCTCCCCATGAAATCTCAGCAAGGTGCTTTCCACTCCACAGGTATCTTTAAACCTTCTTTAATTTAACAGTTCTGGTACTTAATGTGATTATTCCAGTGCTGCCTCTGGACAACCATTTTCAACATTGAAGTGACATGTTGATCAGGAAGTAACAGAAGCTAGTTATCAAACTGTATCCTAGGCTGCAGTTTGGCCAGCAGATCAGGAGAGGTGATTCTGCCTTTTTGCTCTTGTGAGGCCCCCCCTCAAGTACTGAGTCCAGTTCTGGTGTGCTCAGCATAAGAAAGAAACAACTGTTAGAGCAAGACCAGAGGAGGGCCACAAAGGTGATCCAAGGGCTGGAGCACCTTTGCTATGAGGATAGGCTGAGGGAGCTGGGGTTGTTCAGCCTGGAGAAGACTCCAGGGAGACATTAAGGCTGCCTTCTAATACCTGCAGTGAACCTACAAAAAGACTGTAGAGGGTGTCTAGCAGCAGGACAAGGGAACAGTTTCAAGCTGAGGGAGAGCAGGTTTAAACTGGATCTTAGGAAGAAGCTCTTCAGTATGAAGGTGGTGAAATGCTGGAATAGTTTGCCTTGGGAGTTTGTGGATGCCCCCTCCCTGGAGGTGTTTAAGGCTATGTTGGATGAGGCCTTGAGCAACCAACTCCAGTTGAGAGGCATCCCTGCTCATGGCAGAGAGGTTGGAGTAGATGATCTCTGGGGTCCTGTTCAACCTAATCTATTCTATGGTCATACCTAAACCAGGAGTCTTGAACAGTACAAAATGTACTTGGTAGAGTCTTGGTTGCTTTGGGTAAACAGAGGTTGTAGAGAACTCTCTCTGATGCATTTATTTTCCTCTCTGAACACTTCTGGTCACATTTTTCACATCTGGTTCAGCTGTTTTGGGTGTACTTAGATGCTGAACAGCAGGAGGACTGTTTTCTGGATCTGTGTTTGGCAGTCATGGGAGTTGTGTTACTACCCACCAGACCAAAAGTACTCTTAAACAGCAGCTCAGAGTTGCTGCTATTAAGAGAGATGGTTGATCATTGATCCTGAGGAGTCTTTTAGTTATCTGAAGGCAGCTGGTGACACTGTTTTGTGCTCTCCTCGCTTTATTAGTAAGTTATTAAACAGTGAGAACTGGTGTTTCTCTTGTGATCAGAACTGGGTTCTCTTCTCACTGTCCCATCACCAGTCTCACATGCTGGTGGAGTGCTCAGTGCCCCTCTAAGTACTCAGGCAAGCATTCTGTCTGAATGTGAAGTAAGGATAGTGTCCTCTGGTGATTTACCTGTGTCTTTCACAGGGTGTTACACAGGGAGAGTACACACCCATGGAGGATAATGAAGAAACTTCCCAGTCTATCCCAATAGATCTTGGACCTCTTCAGTCAGATCAGCAAAATACCTCCTCATCTCAGGATGGTCAGTCCAAGAGGGATGATGTCATTGTAATTGATAGCGATGATGAAGATGATGATGATGAAGAGAACGAAGGCGAGCAGGAAGTATGTACAGCATGGAATTACCTTATTGAGCTACTCCATTTATGATTTTTTTTCTTTGATAAAAGGTGTAAAGCTCTCTGTGCAGAACTAATTTAGTTGATGTAGTGTTAAGTAGATGTAGTCTACCTACCACAAAGTGGTACTGTTTCAACATGTCGACATCATCCCACTACCCTTTCCACACCTCCTTAAGGTTTTGTTATGGTCTTATAGGACTATGAGGATGAGGAAGAGGAGGATGAAGATGATGATGAAGACACAGGGATGGGAGATGAAGGGGATGACAGCAACGAAGGAACTGGTAGTGCTGATGGTAACGATGGATATGAAGCAGACGATGCCGAGGTGAGATTTGTACCTCTCTTAACAGCCTGTTGCATTTCTTGGAATAAATCAATGTTGTAATTGATACACACAGATCTGAGTACATGAAAGAGAATCTCTTAGTATGAATTCCTTCTGGAAGACTCAGGCTGCCTGTAAATGAGTCATTTCTCTCTTTTCACAAGAAAAAGCAACTTCAAATGTTTAAGAGAGCTGAATGAAAATGTGAAGTACGGTATTTGCAGCAAATACTGCAGCTGCAAAGCTATTAAAGCAATTTCTTCCAAAGCTGGAGATCTCTTTGTGATTATCATTTTGAAGTGTCTATGGTTACATCATTTGTGCTTGTGCATAGGCAAAACTACTGAACTCTACATGTTTACAGAAACGTAAGGTTTTCAAACAGGGTTTAGATTCAGAGCCTATAAGTTGTTCAGTGGTAAGTCATATTAACTTTATTTGGGGTATTTTTAGGGTGCCGATGGTACAGATCCTGGAACAGAAACTGAGGAAAGCATGGGAGGAGGTGAAAGCAACCAGAGAGCGGCAGATTCTCAGAACAATGGTATGGTTATTCTGTGTTTCTTCGAAGTAAGGGGGGGAAATGTAGAAGCTGGTTTGCATGTGTTAAAATACACACTTAGTAAGAATATAAGGCAGAATGCTAAGAACTGGATCAGAGGTGCAGGAGGCCTTATCCTGACATTCAAAGTCAGGTTTGATGGGGCTCTGAGCAACCTGATCTAGCTGAGGATGTCCCCGCTGATTGCAGAGGGATTGGACTAGATGAGTTTTGAAGTTCCTTTCCAACCCAAACCATTCCATGATTCTATATTAACTTGAACTGCAGATTCTTTTTTGGACATTTCATAGAAACAGTCCTTTGAAAACCTTGTGAGCTCTGGTTGCTGTTGCTCAGTAGATATGATCTCCTCTCTCTAAATCAGCACTTGAGTCATCAGTAGTTTGTTTTGGTACCGTGTTGATGCAGCTGGCACAAGTCCCCTTTGAAGTGATTTTATCTAACATTACAAAGCTGTCCCTGCTCCTGCAAGGACAAAAATGTCTTTTAATGTGGCAGCAGAATTTGAAGACTCATTTTCACTTTAGTTTGGAGAGCATGGGTTTACTCCTCTGTGTTATTGTATATTCCAGGAGAAGGGAGTACAAGTGCTGCAGAGTCCACTTTTCCTCATGAAAGTTCAAGAGAACAGCAGCCGTCATCTGCCTCAGAGAGACAGGCTCCTCGGCCTCCACAGTCACCACGCAGACCACCACATCCACTGCCCCCACGACTAACTATTCATGCTCCTCCTCAAGAGCTGGGTCCACCGGTACAGGTAGGGACTATCTCTAGCAGGTCAGAAGATGCTGAAAATATTAACTCTATGATTTCTAAATAGAAGCTGTGTAAGCACTCTGCCTACTGTGAAAGTAGATTGCATTCATATAGCATCCTACAGAGGTGATGAGGGGCCTGTAACATCTCTGAGGAGGAAAGGCTGAGAGACCTGTGGCTGTTTAGCCTGGAGGAGATCAACCTGAGAGGGGATCTGATCAAGGCTCAACAAGAGCTAAAGGGTAGGGGACAAGAGGATGGAGCCAGGATCTTCAGTAGTGCTTAGTGACAGAACAAGGGGCACAAACCGGAACCCAGCAGGTTCCATCTGAACAGGATGAAAACATTTTTGTGAGGGTGCCAGAGTCTTGGAGCAGGCTGCCTGAAGAGAGGTGGTGGCATCTCCTTCTCTGGAGAGATTCCAGACCCTCTTGGACATGGGGATCCTGGGCAAGCTGCTGTGGATGACCCTGTTTTAGCAGGAAAGTTGGGCTGGATAAGCTCTAGAGGTCCCTTCCAGCCCCCATCATGTAAATGATGGTAGCTGAGCAAACTAAACATGCCTCATCCTGCAGTTTGTGGCCGGACAAGGAACATTAAAGGCAGTAAAGCACTCGTGATAGATTTGTATGTTGAAGCTATTATGCTAGTGTTGTTTCAGCCAGTGAGTGCTCGCACTTCCAGTGTAAAAGCACTTCTTGAACAGTTTGTAACTCAGGTTATATGGGGTTCTTATTAGTGTCAGCCCCAGTGCAGGTTGCACAAAGGAATGTTGCACTTCATTCTTCATGTCAAAACTTTGACAGTCAGTGCCTGATCCATGCTTATACTTTGATTTTAGACCTCTAGATTTTGTAAGTGCAAACATCACAACCTGAAGGTTGCAAAAATACCTAAATGAAATTACCTTTAAGTGTTAACTTGCTCAGAGGTTTGGGGCCACAATAGTTTTGTGTTCAGCTTTTCTGACCTGAGTACAAAGTTGAGTGAAAAACTAATGTCATTTACCCCCGATTTAAAAGTACAGGATGATGGTTCTTCATGGTTAGAACAGGCAGCAGATCTGAAATCTGGAGTAGCTATTGCAAGGTGTGATGCTTGTATTGAGCAATGTTGTATACTGACATGTAACTGTTATGCTTTTTCATTTTGCCACTCCCTTGGCTCTAATGAAACAATTATGTGTTGCTAACATTCCAAAGAGACATTCACACCACTTCACTTTTTCTTCCCTATAAAGAGAATCCAAATGACTCGAAGACAGTCAGTGGGGCGTGGACTTCAACTAACTCCTGGCATAGGTGGGATGGTAAGTGTACCCAAGTCTACCACTAACAACCTGGGAATATTCATAACTCTTGGGGTTTATTTTGTGTCTTACAGAAGTCTAGCCACTGACTTAGAGTGTGAGATGGTTTCTGTAACCTGGCAGATAACATCTTAGCCCTCCTAATTTCTGTATTAAGGGAAGGCAAAACCTAAAAAACTAAAGCTTTTTGAAAGAGATTGAGTTGGTTTTGTCCAAGGTGGTTTCATATATTATTGAGGAGGATAAGTTTTCAGCCTCTTCTGAGAGAACAAAGCTAATTCATTTATAATTTCTGTCTGACTCCTTCAACTGATTTCACACTCTTCTGCCAAAAACAGCCGCATTTGGGTAAACAAATGCAAGACTGACTGAAAAAGAATCTTTTCTGAGATTAAAAGCTCAGGTTTTTTATTCTTCTTGGTTTGCATGTACCTGTTGTTTGGTTTCTGTTTAGACCTGGGCCTACTCCTATTTGCTTGGTCAGTAACTGAGCACATGGGAAGGAGCTTAAGGGGAAGTGTTTGGAGAGAGGTTTGAAAGATGTGAGAGGAAGACAGGGACATAAAGAGAAGGACGAGGGAAGAGGCAACTAAGGTTTCTGGCCTTATAGGCAATGCAGGAGTAAATGACACAAAAGTATAGGCAAGAGATGATATTTGAAAAACTCCATACAGTAGGTACACGACAGCAATCCACGTTAAGACAGATGATTCCTGTCTATTTATGAATGACTCGCTGTAAGATTCCCATGTAGTCAACAGAGAGGTGTAGCGTTTTCAATTGTAAGATAATCTTCTGAAACAGATATCTAAAAATCCTTTGAAAGATGGGTGCCCTGTAAGTGTGGGTTTTATTTTGTGATGGTTTTCTTATCACCTGTAAGGGTGATCCATATGCTGAGCTCAGGTTTAGATGTCTGAAATGAGATGAGAACTTTTTTAGAGCTAAACCTGTCTTTGTTTTGCTGGGCAATGTCAAAAAAGCAAACCAGCTTTTCACTTGGCTTGGTAGATGTTTGACTTCTCAACGCCAGACTGGATGGGACCTTGAGCCAGCCTGGTCTAGAGGAGGTGTCCCTGCCTAAGGAAGGGGGATCAAAGCTAGATGATCTTTAATGTCCCTTCCAACCCAAACCAGTCTATAATTCTATGATACCAGACTCTCTTTTTCCAGCAGCAGCACTTCTTTGATGATGAAGACAGAACAGTCCCAAGCACACCAACTCTTGTCGTTCCACATCGCACAGATGGGTTTGCAGAAGCCATTCAGTAAGTAGATTTCAAGCACACACCAAAAAAACCCAAAAAGTAAAACAAAAAACCCTCGTAATTGGACTAACATGCTAAAATGTGTTAAGTGGTGTGATAGTTGACTGCATCTGCAAATAAACAATCATTAATTCAGCTGTGTATCATGAAACTTAACAGCACATTAGGAGGGAGAGCATCTCCAATCTATTGTAACTTACTGCTTCAAGAGGAGATTAAGCAAAATTTAATTAAAAAGTTGCCTCTTTTCCTTTCTCATTCTCCCACACCCCTTAATATTACCAAGAAAAGTAGGAAATATTTTCTCCATTTTTTGATTTTGGGACAGTTCTTACTCTGTTCAACAAACCACTTTAAATTGTTAGAATTCACAGGGTGAATAAATACAGACTATTTATAGAGACTGTTTTACTGATATTTGGGTGCAGTCCAAATATGTTTGAGATGCTATTTAATTAGCAGTAATTTAGTTGATTTTTGTGATCATTATTAATCGATTTTGTTTCACACATAATTTGTCCTATTTTGGTCAGAAAGTTGTCCTCTCTTTTCCCCTCTCTCCCCCCACCTGTATAATTTGAAAAAAGGGCAGCATTCTTTAACTCTTTCTTTTGATAGCTCACCCCAGGTAGCCGGAGTGCCTAGATTCCGATTTGGACCCCCTGAAGACATGCCACAAACTAGCTCAAGTCACTCTGATCTCGGTCAGCTTGCATCCCAAGGAGGTAAATCATTTCTGTGTTTCCTTTGCCATAGTTCCTAGAGTGAAAAACAATGCAGTCAGTAAAATTCTGCTTCAGGTAGTTAGTGAAGTGTGAAAATCCGCAACTCTGAAGTAATTGTCAGCTGACAGAAATAACAATTTGAAAAGATGTTTCCTTCAGGTAGCTGCAGCGCTGTTTATAATGTGATTTAAAAAGTAGAAAGCTTCAGTGGGCAAGATCAACAGATTTGTGAGCCAGAGAGGCTGAAATCTTATGTAGGATAAATCGCTTTTTGAGCACAAAATTAAATACTAAAGGAATGGCTTCTAATGTCAATTTTACTATAGATGTAGCTTTCCTGTAGTAAAATAATAAGGGAGAACAGAAATGCAAAGAAATATCTGAGGTGTATCCTTACCTGCTAAGAGATGGCCAGGGAAGTGGTCTCTGTTGTCTTTGTTGTCCTGAATCAGTCCCTTTCCCCTGTATCCATGTCACCATGGAACAGTGTGCTGTTCTTCGAAAAAAGCTGGCAGCAAAATAATGGTGTAAGGATGAATGCAAACCAAGTAGTAATATTTTCATGAAAGTTTTTCCATCCAATAAACTATAATTACCTCTGGCAGTAAATCAGAAGAGCTCAAACTAACAAAAATCTCCATGTTTACATACAAATTGCTGGATTTCAGCAAGTGTCCAGAGAAAAGACCATGACACTTTTACTTGGCTATTTTAGTTGTAGAATTATAAAATTGTTTTGGCTGGAAAAGCTCTGTTAAGATCATTGAGTCCAACCATCAACCTAAGACCACCATGGCCTAAAATGCCATGTCCACAGATTTCCTGAACACCTCCAGGGATGGTGACTCCATGGACGGCCTGTTGCAATACCTGACCGCTGTTTCAATGAAGAAATTTTTCCTCATCTCCAGCCTAAATCTCCACTGGCACAGTTGCAGGCCATTTCCTCTTGTTCTATCACCTTGTCACTGGAACTTTATGTTGCAGGTTTAGGCATGTATGAAACCCCACTGTTCCTTGCTCATGAGGAAGAATCAGGTGGTCGCAGCGTTCCCACCACACCATTACAAGTAGCAGCACCAGGTAGGTGGCAAAGAATTTTTGCAGGCTGAAGCAAAGGCTTCAGACTTGATTTTTCTAGTGGAGAAACGGATTGTTGTTAGACTGCTTAATACTATGTCAGAAGTACCCATCAAGTAGCCCTTTCCCCAACTTGCCTAAGATTTTGATGGATTTTCTTTAGGGAATTCAAACTAACTGGATGTTTATTAAACCCCTTTTCCTTTGTAGTGACAGTTTTTACTGAAAGTGCATCAGCAGACGCTTCAGAGCATGCTTCTCAGTCCGTTCCAATGGTTACAACGTCTACTGGCAACCTATCCACCACTACAGAGGCTGGAGCAGGGGATGATGGGGATGAAGTGTTTGCAGAGGCAGAATCTGAAGGGTAAACCAGGACTTGTTTGATTCACTAAAACTTGATGTCATGTTAGTTTGGATGATTCGTTTTCATCCAAATATGCCTGTTTGCAGTTGAACCTGTTCTGGCAGGAAGCAGAGCTCAGATGGGATTTAGTAATTTTGTGAATAATCTGACTGACCTTCAAGTCTGAAACCAGAGATCTCCTTCATACTTTCTTTCTTTTCTTTTCTTTCTCCTTCAGCTTGGTTTTGTTGCCCTTTTTTCAACCTGCTGCAGCCCCTCAGTGTTCTTTTTGGAGTGAGGGGTCCAAAACTGAATCTGGTATTCAAGGTGTGGCCTCACCAGTGCCCACTACAGGGGAATGATCTCTGTCTTAGTCCTGCTATTCGCACTACTGCTGATGCAAATATTACAGCCACAAGTTAAATATGGCAGAGTGTTTTTTTTCATGCAGCACCAACTGAGACTGCAGTGCTCTGCCTTAGAGCACAGGACAGGTATTTTCCTGTTAAGGTCTCATATTTGTCTTTTGCAAATCCACCTAATCTTCAGTGAATGAGAAGCATATACACAGAGGAACTGAATGGTTCACAGAACAATCTGTGATGTAGAACAGCTTGATAGCAGAGAACATCAGCCTGGTGCTGGCAGAGAAAAGGTATTTCCTACAGCATGTGAGTTTCAGTTATCATCCTCTAACAACTTCTATATACCAATTAAGGTGGGGATATGTATACCAGAAGTGAGCTGGATTTAAACTAAATGGAATGTTAGGGGTCTTCAGCCCCGTAATACCGTTTGCTATTTGCTTTTGAAAGCAGAGTCCAAATGATTTAATTACTGCACCAGTGGGGGATCTTTAGGCATAACTGGTCAGTGCGGTCTCTCCACTTCGTTATTCCCCTGTCTTAAGCATACGCACACCCCCATCATAAGGCCTCGTTAAATGATTCCTTTGACCCTCTCTGGAAGTATGTTGAATATGCATTTGGAGTTGAGTTTCACATCAAGGAAACCACATTGTTTTTCTTAAAGCAAGATAAAACTCATGTTTGGAGCAGGGGGGACACAATAAAACAGAACGAAACTGGCATGAATTTCGGGGAAAAGACATCTGCGTAGGAATCTTTACTGCTCCAGAATGAGCACAGCACTTACAGGTTTTTCTTCCCTCTCCTTCTTTTCCAGAATTACTTCGGAAGCAGGCCTAGAAATTGACAGCCAGCAAGAAGAGGAGTCTGTTCAAGCATCAGATGAGTCAGATCTTCCTTCAACTAGTCAAGATCCTCCTTCTAGTTCATCTGCAGGTATGGCTTAATTGCTGGAGTTGTTTCATACCAGTTCATGAGGTGCGAGAACCTTTTGGGTCAGCATCATGCACTGTTGGTAGCCAAGATGCACAAAATGGAACAAGATGAGATGATGAGAGCAAGATCACACTTTCATGCCTGTAGTCTGAATGGCAACCAGTTTTTTCTTGGATCGCAGTAAGTAGACTGTGGTTAGAATAATGCTTCAAGAAGCAGAATTTCATACTTCAGTGATTCTATCCACTGGTATATTTCATGACCTGGTAGTGTTGGGTTAATGTTTCGACTTGATGATCATAAAGGTCTTTTCCAAACAAAATGATTATATAATTCTGTGTCAGATAAAAATATTTTTAAATTCAATTATATCACCAAAGAACAGGAATTAAGTTACTGTTGAGTTACCCTCTCTAATGCTCTAGGACTGGGGCATAGTGGCTGGAAATAGCATGGTTGAAAAGGACCTGGGGGTGTTGGTCAACATGAGCCAGTAAGTGTCCAGGTAGCCAAGAAGGCCACGGGCATCCTGGCCTGGATCAGTAATAGCATGGCCAGCAGTACTAGGACAGGGGTTGCCTCTCTGTACTCAGCATTGGTGAGGCTGCACATTGAAGACTGGGTTCAGTTTTGGGCCCTCACTATTGAGATGAAGTGTGTCCAGACAAGCAACAAAGCTGGGGAGAGGTCTGGAGAACGGATCTGGTGAGGAGCAGTGTGCAGGGAAGTGGGGTTGCTTAACCTGGAGAAAAGGAGGTTGAGAGGAGACGTTACTGCTCTCTAAAACTCCCTGAAAGGAGGTCAGAGTGAGGTGGGAGTTAGTCCCTTCTCCCTAGTAACAAGCAATGGAACAAGAAGAAATAGCCTCAAGTTGCCCTGGGGCAGGTTTAGCTTGGACATAGGAACAATTTCTTTCCCAAAAGAGCTGTCCAGCCCTGCAGCAGGCTTCCCAGGGCAGTGGTGGAGTCCCCACCCCTTAAGGATGTGTAGATGTGGTGCTGAGGGACATGTTTAGCAGCAAACTCGATAATGTTAATGGTTGGACTCAGTGATCTTAAGGGTCTTTTCCAGCCAAAAATGATTCTGTGATTTCATGAAAGAAGTCCCAGACATACTTGTTTTGAGGCTTTTATTCATATTAGAGATGTCAATGAAATAAGGAACCACCTTTATCATTTTAAATTAAACTCAAGAGCATAATGCAGATCACGTCATGTAAATGACAGAGCAGACACAGAAACTCTTCCCTGCCTTCCCTTGCTCACAGACACCAGCAGTAACCAGCCCAAGCCGTTTCGACGCGTCAGACTCCAGCCACCCACGCTGAGAACTGGGGTTCGCGGCCGTCAGTTCAACAGACAGAGGGGTAAGTGGTGGGCTTTGCATAAATTCAGGCTGTTTCAAAGAACAGTTAAGACTTCTTTCCCAGCCATCTACGAAGGCTTGCAAGCCTGCAGTGGCTTGTGGATAAAAGCATCCCTGCACTGGGTTTCAGTGCACTACCCAGAGAGCTCCAGTTTTGGTTTAGTGTGTTAGTCTGAGCGAGTCTAGAGAGGAAAAATTCCTCCTTCTGCACCACTTGGTTTTATCAGCAGAGGGAATTAAACCCTAGCGATAAACTTCTGTATTAAGAAAAATCCTGAGATGGATTGTATTCAATTTGTTATTATTTTAACAGTGTGGAAGACTTGATACCTAAACACTTTCAGTGTAAAACCAGGACAGATGAAGCTTTGAGCAACCTGCTCTAGTGGAAGGTGTCCCTGCCCATGGCAGGGGGATTGGAACTAGATCATCTATAAGGTCCCTTCCAACTCAAACCATTCTATGAATCTGTGATTCTATGACTGAAACACAGGGATTTGGTATTTTAGAGGAGGGGGGAAATGTGCAGAGGTGGACCTAGAATAGATTTCTTAGTCTTTCACCAGTTCTTTAGTAACCAAAGGGAAGGACTCACTGCTTCCAAGTACAGCAAGAACTCTGTATTTTGCTCTTTCAGCACAGGACCTGAGCTAGGATGAGAAGTAACACCACTCTTTAAAAACACAAGTGTCCCATCTTGGTATCACCAGGCTCAGGCTCAAGGGAGGGAAGCTCAAATATAAGGAGAGGAAGCACTCCACTGCAGCAGCCATTCCTTAGAGAAGGATCACCTGTACCCACAGCTGATTCTCTTAATGCCTTTGTTTTCTTTCCCACCACAGGTGTAACTCATGCAATGGGAGGCAGAGGAGGCCTGAACAGAGGAAACATTAGTTAAAGGCTCTGTAATTACAGCTGTGTATACGGTGCCAGTTTGCCTGTGGTTGCTTTAGTGTCATGAAGCCAGAGCTTAAAGCAGCATTTTCTACTTAGAGTTGTGTGCACAAGTTTCAATGTTTTATTAATAAAATTAGACCAAATGTCAACATTCAGATGGCATCTTTCTTTCAACTTCTCTGCTCTGCATCACTTGCTAGGACAGTTGTACCAGTCTTTGGTCACAGTCTTTCCAGTGAGAGCAGTAACGGGTCTTGCAATTCTTTTGCCAATATCCAAGCTGTAGTAGCGATCTGGAATGGAAGGAGTCAGAATTCAGTTCCTGAAACTACTCCAGTTATACATGGAAAAAACCCTGAGGTGGAAGCCTTCCATTTAGTTTCATTTAGGCAAAAATAGCAGATAGTTCATTCCACACTCCATATAGATCTATGGAGTTGAGAGGCTGTAACAATGAGGTTTTATCCTCAGCTCTATTTTTTCCATGTCGTCTTGGTGTTTAGCTAAGTTTTAGAGTACTGCTAATAATTAAATCTGACCCGAGAGCAGGAAGTAGGGAAGAATCTTCTTACACTGCTACAACAGTCTGACTAGAAAGCAAATTAGAAACAAAACAATCCTGCACTGACTGCAGAAGTGGGACCATGGGGTCCTCAAGTGTGAACTGCCATGTGTTAAGGAACTAGACCATACGGGTAGAGACTTACTTTAGTATCCTGTGTTTGAATACAGCTAGTTCTTAGGGCTTTGCTTTTTACATAATCCAGAAAATCCTGAGGAATACAGGATCCTAGCTAGGGAAAGGATCTACCCTAATTGTGAATCAATTATTTTTCTTCCTGTGAAGTAAAATGGTTGTATCACTTCCTTTTTTGTTTTGTCAGAAACACTTCTGTGGAAACCAGTGACAGAACTATTGCTGTGTAGTGGTTCAAGGATTTCACTCTATCATTAATACAATTTGAGTGTCAGGACTTCTGTCGCTTTCTAAGCCTGAACTCTTAGAGCAATGCATTCCGCAGCTGTCTGGTGTGAATCGTTGTACCTCATTGCTGCTAGTTGCCCTGTAACTATTGATTTTTGCAAAAGCAACATCTCTTAATTACAGGCAACACTGTAATTCTCAGGACTTGTAGTAGCGCTTAAAATCAGTCTTGCACAGCCACAAGTGGTAACCTCACGTTTTGGTAAGCCGATTGCTACATGGGCTTCTTCCTTCCCCTAGGCTTTTGAGGTAGGTAGTAACTTGTGTTAGCTTTAACTTACTGTAAGAGAAGGCATAATAATCATATCCGTCTGGTTTGTTGTAGTTGGGTAGTGACAAGGTATAATGGATGACCTTGGGGAGCCCTCTCCAGTAGGAATTAACTTTGATTTCATTGTGCAGAACTCCTGCAAGTGAAACAAAACTGAAGTCAGGAGATGTCATCGTGTGTCTGCTGGCATTGGCTCCTGAGATCTAAAGTTAAAAAACTTAAGTGCTACATTTCCACAGAATACAACCCAATGCTGTGTTCGAGAACCTTCTGAGATTGAATTGGTGGTGTAAAAGAACCTTTAAATAAAGTTACCTGCTGGGTATGGGTTGACCCTGACAGTCTGGATAACGGCTGGCATTCTCACTTCACGTTGGAAGCGTCTGCGTATCACAATTCTTGGGACATAAGCTGGGTATCGGATGGTAACCCGGGGTCTCCTTTGACACTTCCTGGCTGGTTCTTGTTTGTACACATACTGTTGCATGTTGCCATCTAGAGAGATTGGTTTCATTTGGTTAGACAAAATCAAATGCCACCAAACCACAAGTAATATCAGCTAGGGAAGTGTTGCTGACATCCATATTGCATACGGGAACTTAACAGCGTCATGCACTACATCTACAACTGGCAGCCTTGTGCTTTTTTTTATCCATTCCTACTTTGAGGTAAAGAAACCTCTGCTATCTAAATCCAACATATGCTTCTAGATGCGTTACTAGCAGCAGGCTCATGACAGTCACTGTACAAGTACAATTCTTGGCCAACTGCTTCTGCTGCCATCACTCCTGCCATAGAGAGGGTAAGACCACCTCCTTAGGCTGTGTAATAAAGAGTTAGAGACCAGAAAAGGATCTGCATTTTGTAAACTTCTGCTTTTTAAATTCAGATAACCAATGAAGCTGGTGAAGAGGCAGCAGAACAGGTCTTGTGATGAGTGCCTGAGGGTCTGTAGAAAAGGAGGCTGAGGGGAGAGACCTCACTGTGCAAGTCCCTGAGAGGAGGTTGGAGTGAGGTGGGGGTTGGTGTCTTCTAAGGAACAAGCTCTAGGAGAAGAGGAAACAACCTCAAGTTGCACCAGGGGAAGTTTAGGTTGAGCATTTGGCAAAATTTCTTTCCCCAAAGGGTTGTCAGGCCCTGGAACAGGCTGCCAGGGAAGTGGTGGAGTCCCCATCCCTGGAGGGACTGAAAATCTGTATAGATGTGGTGCTGAGGGACAAGGTTTAGTGCTGTTAAGCAGTATGTCATTTGTATAAGATAACTACTTTAAAATACAAAATAAGAAAGGGCATTTTCATACATAGTTATGAACCTGTAAGATTAAAGCCCTCCCTTCTCTAACTTGAGAGGTAAGCAGTTTTATCACCAGATAAAACTTACTTTAATGTTTGCATTGATGGATTCTGTCCCCGTGGTTCTGTCTATTTTTAAATGCACCTGAAGTTCTCTAAATACTAACAAATTTTTAAAGCTTCAGGCTATTTTCAGTGACCCAGCATATTATAACATCAGTTATGTTTTGGGGTTTAAAGGCTACACCTTTCAGCCAAGAGAAAGGGTGGTTTATTCCTGACTAAGGTATTTCAAGCACCTTTTGATCATCTGTGACCTTCTGAACTATGAGACCTACCTTTTTTGATAAAATAAACAGATTCTGGTCTGCTGTTGTATCTTGCCACCGGGAGGGTTGCTACTATTCTCCCACGTAGCCCTGCAAATCCATTGGCAAGAGGTTTGGGATAGCCATTATCCATAACTCCATTCGTGAAACGCCAATATAGGGGACCCTAAGGGTTGAAGAAGAATGAGCTTGAGAGGCAATTAATTCTTGGTAACTGGACTTTAACATAAACACAGTAAAACCGACTAGCAGCACTCATCCATATAGTACAAACAGGAAAAAAATATTACAGCTTCATCGACTGCCTTCTGCAGTCTTCTGAACACAGTACCCATGCACAAAGGTCTACTGAAAGGGTAAGAAGGAGAGTGCTTAGTGAGCAAAGCAGTTTGCTTACAAAATAGATGTTTTCAAGGAAAGAAAAAGTTGCTTGGATTCCAGGACTGAACAACTGGGAAGTATCTATACTGAACTGTGTGCATTTGTTATCTCAGGAAGGGAAATGTATTAGAAACAAGGGCAACAGCACATTGTGGTAAAAGACACATACTGCAAAGAGTTGGAAGTATGTTGAAGTGTGGCTCATGTGTAAATATTACTCAATGATCTGTTTTCTGTCAGTACTTTCTCTCCTGCCCAGTATTACAGGAGAACAACAACTGAATTCAGGGGCTTTTTTATGATAGGATGAGAGGGAATGGATTAAAGCTTGAAGACAGCAGATATAGATTGGAGATTATGAAGAAATTCTTTACAGTGAGGGTGGTGAGAAACTAGACCAGGCTGCCTAGGGAGGTTGTGGATGCCCTCTCCCTGGAGGTGTTCAAGGCCAGGTTGGATGAGGCCTTGAGCAACCTGCCCATGGCAGCGGGGTGGAACTGGATGATCTTTAAGCTTCCTTCCAACCCGAACCATTCTGCGAATCGCCAAAGGCAGGCAACGGGAGAACAGGGTTGCGACACTGAACTTCACACAATTCCAAATCCAGCGCACTGAAATGGCCATTTGTCCTATAAAACGAGCAACTCAGCCGCAGAGCTCCCCAAGGCTCCCCCTTCTGTGGGGCTGCACGGCAAACTGCTTTTCTTTAGGCGGCTCTGCCCCACAGCCCTCTGATCCGCCCCCGCTCGCTCCCCACCTTGACGAAGAAGGTCTTTCCGTCGCAGTTGCACCTGGAGAAGACCGAATCGATGGGGGACGGGATGCCCCAGCCGTCGCTGATCCGGCGGGGGTTGGTGGTCGGCGGGCTCCGGCCGTTGAGCAGCCAGTAGTAGTGACCTGTGCGGCGGGAGGGGAGGCGGTGAAACCAATGGGCGGACAGACAGACGGACGGCGAGACAGAGCTCCTGGAAGCGAGGAGCGCCCTGCGCGCCAGGCTCGGCTGAGGCGGCTCCTACCCTGAAGCGCGGCCAGGCCCGGCCGGGCCTGGGAGGCCGCCAAAGGTAGGGGCCGAGTCGGGCCGGGGAGGCCGCCGGGTGTGGGGCGGCAGGGCAGAGGAGGAGAAAGGGGTCCGGAGCTTGCATACCTACCTCGAAAGACGGCCAGAGTGCCATTGGGCAGGGCCACCATGCCGTCTGCTGGCTTTCCGCTGCACAGGTCCTTCTCGTCCCTCATCGCTGCAAAACAAAGTGCCATGAGTTTTCCACATACCGAAACCGGAGTTATCCCCAGCCCACTGCCCGTAGCACCACGGCTATTAAATGTCATACAAAGGGTTTAATTGCACATTGGAGGCATATTCTGGGCAAATTCTACTCCCACCAGGAGTTCCAGGAGCGCAGGACCAGCCACTGCATGACCAGGTATGGATATCTTTGCTTATTGTTTATCCGAGTAACTGTACTTAAGAAAAAGACCTATAAATCCGTCATAAACTGCATCCTTAATTTAATTTCTTCGTGCTATGGATGGTCACTTGATGTTTTTCCAAGCTGCTCTACTGAGTTTCCTCCCTCTTCCTTATTTTTTAAGTAAACAAATAAAATTAACTTTCAGTAAATGTAAAGGAAAGATGAATCTGTTTTGGACAAAAATCCAAGTATTTGTGTTCTGAAAACCTTTTATTTTATCCCCCCCCTCAAAAAAAAAAAAAAAAAAAGTCTCTCAAAAAATTAATTTNAAAAAAAAAAGTCTCTCAATATATGATTATAAAAGTGCCTGAGAACTTGCAGGCTGTATCTGATTTAAATATATTGTTAGGACATGAAAAATGTTATGGCACAGAGGAAGAAGTATAGAAGGAAAAACCTTTTTTTGTCTGTCTGATAGTTTTTGTATCTGACTACAAAATGCCTGGTTAGGTAGGTGCATAGGAGTAATGGTAGACATTCAGCTTGACTCACTACCACTGTTTTCCCAGGGTTAAAAATCTTTTTTCTTGACTTTTCTGTTTGTATTTTCTGCATCACTTAGAGCAAACGATTTTCACCAGCACAAACTACTGAAGCAAGGTCATGTTCTAAAGCACATGGAGAATTTCATTAACGCTACAACTGAAATCTGAGGTATTCAGGAAGCTGCCAGCTGTAGCACCGTGGTTCTGGTTGACCAATCACTTGGACCAGACAGAAAGGTCTTCCATGACCTTCCCTCATGTATTTTGTTGTGTTCTGTGGTGAAGTGACTGCTGCTTTTGCACCTACTAGAATGCAATTACCTTGTGTTTCTCCAGTGAGAACTGGCAGGTCAGCAGTTTCCATTAGAGGTTTATTCATCTCCGGCTCTTTTACAGGCAGAGTTTCAGGGCTGGCAGGCTGAGACTCATCTCTCGTGTCACCAATCTCCTGGAAATGAATAGTTGGCTTGGATGTCCCATTAGAAACAAGGAACATTTCTTCTATTGTGTCTTTTTTATCTCTTGTAGTGGTCTCTTTGGTAACTGTAGTTGCTTCTGCGCCCTCAGTACTAGGGGCTTTTTCAGTGGCACCTTCCATTTCTTTTGCAGGTGTGACACTGGTTTCTTTGATGGTTGTTACCTCTTCTCTACCAGTTGTTGTTGTCTCTGCAACAACGCATGTAGTACTCATGCTCCCTTTAGCTGTTGTAGTCTCCTTAGCTTCCACCATTGCATCTCTGGGTTTAGATGTCGAATCTGTTTTGGCAGTT
Source organism: Semnornis frantzii (assembly GCA_013399775.1). Lineage (NCBI taxonomy): Eukaryota > Metazoa > Chordata > Aves > Piciformes > Ramphastidae > Semnornis > Semnornis frantzii. Next base: position 37,608 of record VWYK01124142.1, read on the forward strand.
GTTGGCAACAGAGTGGGCTTGGCCGAGGGAGTTGTGGCTGCAATGCTGGTTATTACAGATGTAGCTCCCACAGGGCTTTCTTCTTCTGTAGCCGTTACCTCTTTTGGTGTGGGAGTCTTGTCCTGCTTAGATGGCGTTGTTTCTTCTTCTGCAGCTGTTGTTGGAGTCTTTGTGTCCACAGTAGTTGCTTCTGACTCAGCCATTATAGTGACAACTGGTTTAGCTGTTACCACCAGCGTGACAGCAGTAGTTGGGTCTTTCGTAGTCGCTGATGTGAAAATGTCTTTAAGCACAGTACTTTTGTCTTTCTTGAGTGTTGTTACCTCTGTGTGCAAGCTGGTGGTTTCTGATGTAGTTGTCTTCTTCGTTAGAAGAGTAGTAATAGTTTCAGCTGCCTCTTCAGGTTTGGGGGTGGTGGGAGAGTCAGGCTTGGTGGTTGGTGCCTCTGGAGTCATCTCTTCAGGCTTGGGGGTGGTGGGAGAGTCAGGCTTGGTGGTTGGTGCCTCTGGAGTCGTCTCTTCAGGCTTGGGGGTGGTGGGAGAGTCAGGCTTGGTGGTTGGTGCCTCTGGAGTCGTCTCTTCAGGCTTGGGGGTGGTGGGAGAGTCAGGCTTGGTGGTTGGTGCCTCTGGAGTCGTCTCTTCAGGCTTGGGGGTGGTGGGAGAGTCAGGCTTGGTGGTTGGTGCCTCTGGAGTCGTCTCTTCAGGCTTGGGGGTGGTGGGAGAGTCAGGCTTGGTGGTTGGTGCCTCTGGAGTCGTCTCTTCAGGCTTGGGGGTGGTGGGAGAGTCAGGCTTGGTGGTTGGTGCCTCTGGAGTCGTCTCTTCAGGCTTGGGGGTGGTGGGAGAGTCAGGCTTGGTGGTTGGTGCCTCTGGAGTCGTCTCTTCAGGCTTGGGGGTGGTGGGAGAGTCAGGCTTGGTGGTTGGTGCCTCTGGAGTCGTCTCTTCAGGCTTGGGGGTGGTGGGAGAGTCAGGCTTGGTGGTTGGTGCCTCTGGAGTCGTCTCTTCAGGCTTGGGGGTGGTGGGAGAGTCAGGCTTGGTGGTTGGTGCCTCTGGAGTCGTCTCTTCAGGCTTGGGGGTGGTGGGAGAGTCAGGCTTGGTGGTTGGTGCCTCTGGAGTCGTCTCTTCAGGCTTGGGGGTGGTGGGAGAGTCAGGCTTGGTGGTTGGTGCCTCTGGAGTCGTCTCTTCAGGCTTGGGGGTGGTGGGAGAGTCAGGCTTGGTGGTTGGTGCCTCTGGAGTCGTCTCTTCAGGCTTGGGGGTGGTGGGAGAGTCAGGCTTGGTGGTTGGTGCCTCTGGAGTCGTCTCTTCAGGCTTGGGGGTGGTGGGAGAGTCAGGCTTGGTGGTTGGTGCCTCTGGAGTCGTCTCTTCAGGCTTGGGGGTGGTGGGAGAGTCAGGCTTGGTGGTTGGTGCCTCTGGAGTCGTCTCTTCAGGCTTGGGGGTGGTGGGAGAGTCAGGCTTGGTGGTTGGTGCCTCTGGAGTCGTCTCTTCAGGCTTGGGGGTGGTGGGAGAGTCAGGCTTGGTGGTTGGTGCCTCTGGAGTCGTCTCTTCAGGCTTGGGGGTGGTGGGAGAGTCAGGCTTGGTGGTTGGTGCCTCTGGAGTCGTCTCTTCAGGCTTGGGGGTGGTGGGAGAGTCAGGCTTGGTGNGTCTTTCGGCGGCGTGTGTGCGCTCTGCTTGGTGGTTGGTGCCTCTGGAGTTGTCTCTTCAGGTTTGGGGGTGGTGGGAGAATCTTCTGGTGCCTCTGTGGCCGCTGGAGTTGTTTCCTCAGGTTTGGGGGTGGCGGCAGCATCCTCTTGTGTCTCTGTGGCCTCTGGGGCTGCCTCTTCAGGTTGAGGAGTGGTAACGGAATCTGCTTCTATTGATGGTGCCTCTTTGGCATCAGGTGTGGTGGGAGCATTTGCTTCGGTCATTGGTGTCGCTGGAGCTGTCTCCTCAGGTTTAGAAGTGGTGGGAGAATCTGCATCTGTTGGTGCCTCTGTGGCCTCTGGGG
>VWYK01124143.1:1077-65932 GCA_013399775.1 Semnornis frantzii
TTATTTTTTATTTTTCACAGGTTTTTTATGTCTTTTCTCAGTTCAGGTGAGTTTGTTTTGTGTTGCAGTAGCTAGGTATAGAAGACACGATCAGTCTCCGTAGCACTCATCTGTCCTGCTGTGGCTTGTTGAGGCATTAAACAAGCAGCTGTAAAACACCAATTTCCTTTTGCTAACAGTTTTCTCACAGCTTCTCAGTAGGGAAATACAGGCACTGAGGCCTGCAGGAAGGGATAGCAGGGGACTGTAATCTCATTGATATATTTACATGATCTGCTAAAATACCTAGGAACTGTCAAGCTTTTTGGATGGATCTCTTTACTCTTATTCAATCTACCTTTTCCCACTTCAGATCTGTATTAAAAGGACTCCATTTGGGACAAGTCACTTTTGTTAACAGAGATAAATCTAGAGCAGTAATTCTGGAAATGTGATATTTAGCCTCTGCTAGTAGTCACTGTTTTGGGTAAATTAGCATGTGATATCCTGTTATTACTCAGTTTTCCATAGTTTCAGACTGTCAGAATTCTTGCACAAACTGAGTACACTCATCCTCTGGTTGTTCCTGACATGTTCTAACAGATGTTGAAAGGTTTTTAGCCTTAATCTTTTCACTTGGCACTCTCACAGCAAGCTGACTCAAAACAAATCAGAGATGTAGGTTTTTTTCAATCACATTCCTATGGAGAACTTTATCTTGTCTGGGAGGTTAGTGTGTAGATCTGGCAGCAGTGAGCACAGGAGTGTATCTTCTACTGTGCAATTATTACTTTTAAAGTATTGTAGAGAGCTGGAGTTTCAAAAGCCTCATTTTAGTGAGCAGACAACATTTAGCTTCCACAAAATGGTTGACTTTTGTCGTTGCATCATCTGATTTCATTTGCCTCAGTTCAGTTCCTACCCTAAGTATAACTTTTCTCAAACCCTTTGAAATTTGCATGAACTGATACCTGATTTCAAATCTTTGTTTCAGCTATAGCTGGTTTTTCAAGCAATGTTGTTTCTCCAGCCTCCAAGGAAAAGGTGGGATCATATGTAGGGAGGGATCATATGTAGTAAGGGACTTAGTGTCTTGAGTAATATGTGTCCTGAGTGTAGAAGCAGTTCAGAGCTCTCTGAAGGCAGCTTTTCAGCAGCTAAGATACTCTTACCCCCATCTAGAAAGATGCCCCATGTGCAATATGTACCTGGAAGAATAAAAATGAAGAGTTTATTTTAGCATGTAACTATATGCTATATATAGCCTATGTAAAACTATAACAATGTAGTTACCAAACAGCTGTCTTTACTTTTACAATGATGTTTAAAACTTCCAACTCATTTTGGAAGGTACTCTGAACCTTACTAGAACAACTGAAAGGAATTAGAATAAGGATAATTGTTCCTTAGCAATATTTGCATAGACATGAATGTGAGTGCTTTACTGAAATAGATAAATCCTTTAGCCATTTCATGCAGAGAAATTTTCCAGTTATTTTTGAAGGAAAGACTGGTAAAATGAGCATGGTTACTGCTATTGCAATATATCTGAGCTCAGTTGTTCCAAGTATTTTTAAGGGCTCTTGGTGCTATATGTGCAAGTGTGTATTTGCCCTGCATGTATTCATGTCCTGTAGGTAAACCAGTATTTGCTCAGGTTTCTTTGTTGTCTTTCATCCTGCCTGATGGTGCTTTCACTGTGTACTTTACAGATTCTCCCTCCCTCCAGGATTTCATTCAGCTTTTCACAGGCCCTTACCTTTTGCTCACCTTCCCCATCAGAAACACATGATAGGTTTCTTTCTTGGAAGAGTTTTTCAATGCAGTCATTGTGTCTTATGTTAGTTGAAACTGCTTCTTCCTTATTAGCAGGTGCTAAGGATCTTGAGCTTGTAATGAGATTGCTGCTGTGCAGAGTGGGAGGAAGGGAGAAATGGAAAATTCTTCTCACTGCTTCCCTTGGAAAGACAGAGAGAGAAGTCTTGATGAAGATGGATGAGGACCAGTGGGGTTGGCAGGATGGAGTTGAAGGCAACAGGAGTTATTCTCTAATGAGAATAGAGCCTAGTCTTTCCTGACTAGGCAGGGTGACTGACACCTAGGCATGTGCTTCAGACTACTGCTTCTTGCTCACTGCTCATTATGGGAGCAGCAGCAGCCCTCATGGACAGGGTAATCACTGCCCGAGACAGTGGCATGACCTGTTACCTCCCATTGTGGCAAAGACAAGGTGGCTGCTTTTATTCTATGTGGGAGGCTTTTTCCCTGCCCCACTTCCTCCCCCCCTTTTTTTTTTGTTTTGTTTTTAAGTAGTGGAGTAAAAAAACAGTTGCTGAAAAAAAGTCAGGCAGCCCAGCTACATGTGCTGCACATTACAGTCATGAAATAAACCATCAGAATAGCAAGTAAGCTAAACATATGGTTACTAGGTATTTATTATATCTGACCTAAATATATCCTGTGTTTCTGGTAGTCATCTGGTGAATGCCAAAAGAAAAGAAGAGCCTCAGTCTCCCTCCACTTCCCACTTTGTTCAAGCGTCTTCTGATTTTGTCTCATCTCTGCGATACCTCTGCATGTGAGTCCAGATCTGGGTGAATCCTCTCAAGCTTGCTGTAGGAGAGACCCCACGTGCTTGGCAAACTTGCTAATAATTTGAAGTGCTGAAGGCTGAATAAACACTGCTGTGGCAGCCTGCTCACCAAGATGCCATAGCACAAAATGGGATTTTACTGTGTCTGGCAGATGGAAGTTTTGCCGGTTACAGAGCCCCAGAAGGTTTTCACCTTTAGGCCTTGTGCAAATACAAATAGGTATGCAAGCTGAGTACACCTGATTTTTATACCTCACCTGCATAGATGTCTGTATGTCCAGGGAGGGAAAGGGCATGCCAAAGTGCAGAAGGAGGCTCTTAAAAATGAGGCAAAGTTAGTCTGAGAAAATGGGAATAGACATCAGTCCTTTAGATTGCAGCCCTTTAGCAAGTTGATTTGTTTGTTTTAAGGGTTTGTAAGGAACTGAGGCATGGACCTGGAATAAATGCAGGAACTGAGCTTAAATCCCTTGTTATGCTGTAAGAGGTGTTGCTGAACCTTTCAGAACTATTGTTAACTTCACTCAGGAGCCTAGAAAGATAGCTGCAAAACCATGGTGGGGGGATGATAGACTGCTAAGAAGCTCTTCTCTACAAATAAGACTGTTGAGGTAAACCCTCCCTGACCCTTTGCCACTAGTACAAGACCTTGATTTCTTTCCGTGATCTTCAGCTACTGTTGTAGTTGAGGCAATAAAAGCATTTAATATTTAATACAGAAGAACATACCCAGCAGTTTCTCAGATTTGATCCCTGGTGTTTTCAGGATTTGCTATTTTTCTTAGCACTGCAAGCTTGTATTAGGACAACAAAATCATGCTCCCTCCCTGGAGGTGTTCAAGGCCAGGTTGGACAGGGCCTTGAGTAACCTGTGCTAATGGGAGGTGTCCCTGCCTATGGCAGGGGGTTGGAACTAGGTGATCCTTGTGGTCCCTTCCAACCTTCCCATTCTATGATTAAATTATGCTAGAGAAGCCCTTAAGCATTATATGCTACACAGTTTTTGAGGGTGGTTGCTCACCCATAGCAAGCAGTGATGGGTCACCAATGTGAAGCTGAGCAGAAGGGACTGGAAGTCCCTTCCTCAATGTGAGGAAGATCAAAGTATGGTTTATTCTCTCTGTAAATTCACATCTAAAACTTGAGTCAAGCAGACTGGCCCAGGGATCGGAAAGTAATGATTCCCAGGCTCTTACACTGAGCTAAGCTTAAGCCTGTATTCACTTGATGTGCACTGTACATTTTTGCATAGCCAGCTGTCATTACTGAGGTAGAGAGCAGGAAGAAAGGACTCAATTCTTGCACTAGCCTGCTGGTGAGCAGTGTAATTGCATGTTTAGTCCTTTGTTCTGCTACATTAAGGGTTAGGAGAATCTTCACTGTCCACCTGTTCCCTTGCTGCAATGTCATGTTGTCCTCTTGCAAAGCCTCTCCTGTTCATGTGTATGCTTAGTAGACTCCTAAAGCATTGGATTCTTGCATTTTTGTGCAGAAACAGATCAGTCTTCTGTCTGTACTGCTAGATATGAACCAAGGTAAGTAAAGGTTATTTCTTGTGAGAGAAACTGCTCCTTGTAAGACACAGCCAGTTTTCAGAAATCTTCAGTTGCTTATGCAAAGGACGAAAGTCTGAACCCTTTAAGTGTCTAAATAGGACCCAAGTTCCTGAAAGTCTGACCTACACATTTGCTGCTAAACAAAAAAATCTGCTCTTGAGGTTGGAAAATTTGTCCTCATAGGGGTCCAGATTTACATAGTCTGGTAAGTGGTTCAGTGGGAAATCCTGGCAGAGCCACTCCTCTGGTGTTAATTGTTAACCTGTTCTGCAGACCACCCATTCTGCCTGTGTGACAGAACAAGCCTAAATGGGGTATTCATTCATCCTTACTGGTTTCTTTTAGTTGTTTAAAAAGAAACAGTTATTCTCAGTGTCTGTTTTCTCCATGAAATCTTGAACTGACTAAAAAATCCTCTTGAAATCTCTGCTGATTTAGTTTTTGGGAGAGTGCTTGTTACTAAGGAACCTTAGAAAGTTGAAGCAGCTGCATGGTTTTACTGCATCAGTGAAATACTTGCACAGATGAGCAGAGGCACTGTCAGGGTGAAGATACTATCATGATTCCTAGCTTCAGGTTAGGCGTAGGCTTAAGTGCTTTAAATGCTTTATTCTGATCAGGCTGGAAACAATTAGCAAGGATGATCAAAACATCAAGCTTGACCTAAATCCACTTGAAGACCTGAGGGTTCTCTGCTGTGTTGTTGTTTTGTTTTATTAAATGAAAATTTAGAATACAGAAAGCCTTAATCAGGCTAAGGAACAGCAACAATAATAATCATGGTACTTGGAGAGAAAGAGGAAGAAAAAAATCAAAATTGAAACAGAGAAAGACCACCCACCAGAGATGGGTCGAAAGGATGTAAACAGCCTTGGGAGTCTGCACACACCTCCTGGAGCTGCTCATGTTCAAGTAACACATTCCACTTGCAAGCAGTTGCTGTGAGAGAGGAGGAGCTTTCCCAGTCTGTAGCAGTTGAGTTGCAGCCTGTAATTAGGTAATGTTTTGTTTCAGGGGCCTGCTCTATGGGTGGTACTGCCTGTGCAAAGACAGCCCTTAACTGGTGGGTGCAGCAGGGGCATATCCTCCAAGGAGAAAAATTATCTCCTTAACACTTGGTGAGGAGATGATGCGTAGCCAGAATGCTCAACATGTGCACAGCATGGTCTTCATCACACTATACAGTTTGTAATTGCTGGTTGCTTTTGGCTGACAGTGAAAGCCTGCCTGTCACTCTCTACCTAGAGTGAAAGTAAGTAATCATCCTCCCCACCCCCAATCTAGCTGAGTGCAGACTTCACAGAAGCAGCTGGCAAGTCTTACTCTAAGTGAGGGTCATAATCTTTGGGTCATATACAACCCTTCAAAACTATAAAGTCCTGAAGAATCATACTGTATGAATGCACTCAGTGTATTTCAGAAGTGCTTTTTCGTTCCCTCTTTCTTCTATACTTTTACCACCTATTCACATGGCTGGGTTAGTTGGGTTTGTTTGGTTTGTTGGTTGCTTGGGGCTTTATTATGATACCCACAGAGCTTGGGAAACTCTGGGATTTCTCATACATGGGTACATCCAGTAGAAGGTTGATTTTGCTTGCAATCAGGTAGTAGCAATTATCCCAACACGTTTTGGAATCTTTATAAGACGACAGTGTTTGGGCCAAAAGCCATTTTTTATTGTAGCTTTTAAAAGTGAAATCTTAAGGAAGTTGAAATTGTGTTGTTTTCACGGTGGTTAAAAGTTTGGAAGGGTCATGAAAGTGAGAACAAACAAATGAGTATGCAGAAGACAGAGGTACTGAATGTAATAGATGTTCTGCACAGGTTTGTCAATTGATCAGTCAAAGTCTTGAGACTTAGAAAAGAATTATTGTTCACCAAGTGCTCAGCCTCTAACTGTGGTTCCTTCTCAGGCCTGTCCTGATTGCTCCCCATTTTCTCCCCATATACAAACACAGGCTGTCTTCTCCCTCCTGGAAGGAAAAGGAAAGGGATCCTTCCAAACATAATGACTCAACTACAAAGGACAACTTCTCTGAAGCTGAATGGCAATTTGGAACTCTAGTGCAGGAGAAGGAGAAAAGGACAATCTAAACTCTGTATTCCCTGCATTTTTTGAGGGTTATCCTCTCAATGCTAGCACTCTGCTTCCTGGAGAAACTGAGAAGTGTGAGCCTGCCACTCTCTGGTGAGCTGGTGTCCTGCTGAACCAGGCACTGATGTGGCAGTTTCTGCACATCTAACACAACTGCCTCTTTGTTACAGCAGCATAGGTTTGGGTGACAGGCTGTTGTCCTTCCCTCAGAACAACGAGCCTTACACGTGCAGTCCTTCCAGAAGATCCTTGCTCCAGTACAAATGGCAGCTAGCAAGAGAAAATACCAAGCTGACAACAATTCCTGTGTTTCTTTGGAGCACAAATTGCTGCAGGGAATAATTATTTCATTATGCCACTGTGCCCTGTCAGATAGATCAGATTTATGTTGTGGGAAGATGGTGCAGGCTTGTTCAGAACTTATGATTGATTAGTCAGGAGGTAAGAACAAAGCAGTTCAACACAGACCAAATGTTGATCTTGTTCATCCTAAAACAACTCAGCTTTCCATGGTGTCTGTCCAGTCCACAACTGATACTGATTACCTGCTGAGGAAACATTGCTTGTGACTTTGTGCAAAGGACTCTTGTGTGCATGTGCGAAGCATGTGCCAAGGATAGAGACACAAATGCCCAAACATGTGGTGCCCAGCATGGCTTAAGAGCCAAAATGTCTTTTTCCTTTCAATTTTAAATATTTTTCAGTTATCCTCCCACTCTGATGGAATTCTTTCAATGCAGCACATGACTGGGAGAGCCATGAAAGGCTGTTGGTGCTGCATGAAAGGAATCCCCAAGCTACGATTGTGGTGGAGTACTTCCTCCTCCAAGCCAGCTGAACAAAGCTGGTGCTCAAGTGGGCCTCTCTGCACGTGCTGCACTGCACACATCTGGGACACCAGGCAAAATCCTGTGCAGTCTTAGTAAAAGTGGAAGGCAGCCTTGATTTTTGCAGATAAGAACAGGACTCTAGGGAAGAGTTTTCCAGAGGGGGCAAGTCTAGTGAACTAGATTGCCTCGTCACTAGGGCTGTGGTTAGCTTGGCTTGCATGCGTGGTTCCTGGGTTGCTGAGACATGTCAGACAGCAGAGCTGTGAATGCAGACAGCCTAGGTGACAGGTTGGCTGTGCAGACTGGCTTTGGCAAGATTTGTTTTTGCTGAAGGCTGGAATTGATGTGCATGCTGTATACAGCAGCATTTCTGTTCTGATTAGAGTGTGTGGGAAGCTCTTCATTCTTGCAGGCTGCCTTATTAAAGTATGATGATTTATAGTGTTAGCTGTGGGGATCATCTGAACTCTAAAGTTTTTCTCTGGGGAAATCTGAGACAGCAAAGTAAATGCTTTCTGTGCACATTAGTTATACAAAATTATGCTTATTTAAAAGGAATCTTTTGCTATAACTTAATCCAGAAGATCCAGAGTCTTCAAGCTCCAAGTGGACCTCTTGAGATATAAGCAGGGCTGGAGAATATTTGCGGTACAGGTGGAAGTAAGGTGTTACTGGAAGACCCATTCAGAGGGGGAAGAAGAGCTATGGGAAACTTGGGAGACCTGCCAAGGCAAAATGTTTCTGTGGGCATTCAGAATGTACTGTCAACAGAGAAAGTTTTTTTTTTAGTGTTAAAACAAAATGTAGAATTGTGCTCTTTTTTCAGTATTTAGAGTAGTTGCAGGTAACAGACAAGTCCCTGGAGTTCTAGCCACAGAAAACATATGGGAGCAACTTAATATGTACAGAGAACAAAAGGATTAATGTCAAGGGGTGCTGAACAAATTTGTTACCCAGGAACTGCCAACTGAGTGCAAGTCTGGAATGCATCTGTTCTCCCAGTACCGCGCCAGTGTAATTATTTGCTGAAGAAGTATTCCCATGTTTTACTACCTGTGCTGAAGCTGGTGTTTGCCTTGCAGAGACCCCCAGGTAGGTCTGGCCTCTTTGTGAAGTCTCAGGCACAGTCACACTTGAATGAGTTGCACTTCTCACTGAGTAAGCTGGCAGCTTGGTTCTGGGAAGGCATTCAAAATGTGACATGCAGAACATTTCATGTCAAAGGAAAGATCATCAGACAAACACTTGTGTCTTGTGGGCAAGTATGTAACACCAGCATGGCATATGGATATCCTGAGGAGTAAGCAGGTTAACTGACAGAACACAACAGGTTTTCTCTTCCAACTCCTTTGCCTATGCTTTTGCAAGCATCATCTCTTGCAGTTACCGTTTACCAGATGTATGGTCGATGGTAATATTGTGTTGTTTCATCATGCCCAAGGTGTTTGGGTTTAGCCAGCTTTCACATCCAGCTGTTTCCCTTACTGTCTATGGAATTCATGTACAAGTACTGAGCAGGACTTCAGTATCTTCCAGCAGTAGTGCACTCAGCTTGGAGCTGAAAGGCAGGGAGCTGACTAGAAACCTGGGGGTTGCAAGTCTCCAGTTTTCTTCTATGGCACAGATTCTATTTCATGTCAGTTTTTGTCTCTCTTCTTTCAGCACCTCTGAGGATCTAACTGTTGCTCTTGCTCAGCCTGTGGTCAGACCTGATGATTTCTTTACAATTAAATTTGACCACAGGGAATCTTCTGACATGAGTGCATCAAACTTGATGGTAAATAGCTGCCAAAAAAAATGATTCCATTTGCAACAACAACTCAGAACAGTGGAGCGAGTCTGATAGCCCTACTCAGTGAAGATCATTATGCATTTTTAGCTGAGAAGCAATCTAGTCAGTCTCATGCACAAATATGTCTGTCAAGAGCAGTGTACATTTGGAACTAGAAGGAGAAAAGTAAAATGAAGAAGCAATTCAGGTTGTTTTGTTTTGTTTTTTTAATCTGGATTTGCCTCATTCCATGTATCTCACAGAATTCATAGTGAGTAGAAAGATCATCAATTAAAATGGAAACCAGTTGAATCTCATCTACCCTTGAAGGAGCACTGAGGTGAGATGCTGAAGTTGATTATTTTGGCCAGAAACTTTCATACTCAACTACAGGAGGAAACTTGAGTATGTCCTCCAGTGTCAGTCTTGTGCTCTAGACTGCTCTGATAGTAGATCGTTTGTTGCGCCTGACTTTTGTACCTTGTTAGGACTTGAGTTCCTGTCATTGCTGTGCTACACTGCTGTTCCTGCACTGAATTCTGCTATTGTTACCTCTTTTTACTCATTTCCTTGGGTTATTTTTGCAACCTCTGAGTGCATGTAACTGTGACATTTCCTGAAGACATCTCAGGAGTGCATTCGAGTCAAGGAGACGATAGGATAGTTTGTCACTTGAGAGCGTGATTTTGGCAGAGCTATCCGAGTGTGAAGCTGTGAGAACATGGGCCTTAAAGAGTGGTGGTGATGTTTCTTCACATGCTATGAACTGCTCTTTGTGTGAGCTGTGAAGATCCTGTTTCTCAAGCTGTGCTGAGCTTGGGTGGTGTGCTTCACTGCCACTTCCTTTTAACCACCAGTGAGACAACACGAACACGTGGATACAAAACTGGGGAGAGTGACAGTTTGTTCCTGCCTGTGCCACTGAGCTGAGGCTGCTCAATTAACTTTATTAGAGCTTTGTTCTTTTTCCTGTCTGTGCCTGGTTTGGCTAACTCTTCAGAGCACATGCCATTTAGGAGACAGATGTGTTTTCCTCCATGTTTATGTGTGATTCCAGCTGGTATTGGTTTTCTGGATGCTATTGTAGTTCAAACTGTTAATATATTACAGTTTCATGGTGTTTAATACAAATATTTGAAAAGCTTTCAGTGAATTATTGTTCTGATATAAACCTGTACACAGCATCTGCAGCAAATGAAAGCTGTGAGAGCTGTCTACCTTAGTACTGCATCAGTATCATGGTTCTTACGCAGGGAAGTGGAGTACTGCTAATTAAATCATCCTCTGGTTTGTATGGGGATCCAGAACTTAATGTTTTCCTGTTGAATGTGATACTTTAAAATACAAACATAGTAGCTGGCATTGTAGTGGTCACAATGCTAGGTCCTCTGTGTGTGTCTAGCACCAGAGGTGTTAGACCCTGTGTGTGTAGCCTGTTGGACAGGGTTTTGGTAATGAACCACCTTTAGGAGTAGTTTAGGGAGGAGAAGATGCTGCCCTTGAGATAAGTAAAGGCATGAAGGGGAGAGTTTGTTACTGTGTGCTACAGGCATTGTACAATCAGGAGGACTGCATGTTCTACCAGTGGCAGGCCTGTGATGAGTTCATAGTCGAAGGACACAAGCTGGGAAACTGTATATGATGACTGACAGGCCTTTTAGTTGCCTTTGGCCTGGTCTTAAATATTCTTAATTAACTACTTCTGAGTGAGAGACTGCAGTGCTGTGCTGACAGCAGCGTTCGTCCAGCAGCCATGCTTGCTGCAGGCAAATGGCAGCAGTGTCAAGTGATGTTTGGGTGGGAGAGAGCTGGTGCTGACCACCTGATTTCCCAGACATCAAAACAATTCATTTATTCAGCTTGTGCCTTAATCAGGCACTGGGGTGGAAGCAAGATACAGCTACTTTTCCTTTCCAGCTGTGCCAGTACTTTCTCGTGGAAATAGACACCCACTGTGGTTGTAACAAGCAGAGTTACAGTTAAGGCAAAAGAGAGTCTGCTTTGGCTGGGAGACAGGATGCAGTGGGATTGATAAAACGGAGAGCTTGCCTGTGAGACATTGAGTCACTCCACACTAAAAAAATGAATGAAGACATTTTTCATATTTTGAGTGCAGATGGTCAAGAAGTGGAGCTCTAGCCAGCTGCTGCATCACTGCTATGTCACATCTGTGGATTTAGCTTCCTGGAAGAATTCTCTCTTGCTCCTTCAAAAGAGGCTTGTTTTCTGTTTTGTTACTTTCTTTAGAAAGGGAGTTACAAAAGGTGATAGCTTTTCATCATTTATGAAATGGTTTTTATGCAGGGTTTAACTTCCTGTGAAATGTTCTTTGGGGGAAAGCTTTCCTCAGTTGCAACAGGACAAGAAAAACTTCATCTCTCTTTAAATTGGAAAGTGAAGTGGGCATCCAAGTCCACAAACTCAGGGAGAAGCTCTCTTGAGACCAAAAAAAAGATACTGAGTTTGTATTTTGGCAGACACCTGCGAGTGCAAAGTGCACACACTGCAGAGCAGGGAAATGCTGTAACCTCCCCTGTGATGTTAGATTAACAGCCTGATCCATGCCATTGCATTGCCCTTGTCTGCTGGAGGTGTGGAATAACTGTCTGAGCAGAAGAATGGAAATTAATAGGTGATAAATGTATTTTGACACAGATGAGCTGTGTGATTCAGAGGGGGGAGATTGCAGACATAATGCATTCAGGAAATAGGAGCACTCAAAACTCAGAAGCTGGTGAAGCACATTTACATGTCAGCAGTCTGACAAGTCTCAATAGCATGTACTGTTGCTGAAAATGGAAATGGGCAAGTTTCTCCTTAACTATCTGGAGGTTTGTTGGACACATTGAGGGCAGGACTGAGAGGTAACTAGATTTAATTAGTCTGTGTTAGCTTGGTGGTGCAGACGGCAGTAGCTGTACTGACAGTGATACTCTGCAGATTGACACAACCTCTACAGGAAGAGTCCAACCAAGATAAACTCACATCATCTTTTCATCCACGTGTGGCTGTGTCCCCTCAGGTATGAATTTTCTGCACTGGCCTTAGCAGATTATTTCTGTGAATGGCTGCTCTTTCATAATTAACTTAATTGAGTAGCCAAGACGTTTAGAGGAGTATGTAGAATTCTGAATTGCAGACAGTTTCCAGAAGGATGTCTGACCTTTTTGCCATTAAAATGTACAATAGCTCCATTTCTTCAAAAGGCCATCACAGTTTATCAGGGCACCTATTAATTCCAGGCCAAGCACTATGGAAAAACATGTGGATTCATTTGGAGAAAAGGTTAACTATTCTAAGTGATCCACTGGCAAAGTACTACCAAAAATGCCAACAATGTTGTTATTAAATCCATTTCTAAGGGGAAAAAAGTGATGCTTGGGGCCAGTTTCTAAGGGAGAGAATAATTGATCTGTTTCTGGTTTGGGGTGGAGGGAAGTGTTTCTCTCCCTGCCACTCCTCTGCCTTCTCAGTTGTTGGCCCTTCTCGTGGAGGAGATTGATGTGAGAGTTTTTGTTCAGCTAGAGCTCTGCTCGTGGCAATCCCTATAGGAAATAGTTTTCTTTTTCCTAGTGTTGTAGATCAGTGTCTCAGATTTGTAGAGGATCCCGTTCGTGTCAGAGGAGAGTAAGAACAGAGTGGCTGAAGGAAATCTGGCTTGTATTCTGAAGCCTAGAAACATTTAGTGTGTGAGATGTTGATTGTTGCCTTTCCCCAGGCATTACATCGCAAACTTGAGGTGCATAACGGAGAGGCCCTGAGTGAGGAAGGTATTTATACTGCATACTGGATGTCTCTGCTTACTGCAGAGGGCTTGAACTAAATGACCTTTGGAGGTCCCTTCCAACCCAAACTGTTCTGTGATTAGCCTTGGCAGGACCTGAAATGAAACTCCTGCAGTCAGGAGACAATTTTATAATGCCCAGTGAAGAGAACAATAACTTAAGTGCTGCCAGTGGGCTCTGCTGAATTCATCTGAGGCAAGTTTCTTTTGGGTGATTGTACTGTACCACTGTCAGGAGGGATTGCAGTGATTGTGCCACCTTTTATAGAGTGTTGTATCTCTGGAAAGAATCTGTTCAGCTGAGAAATATCCTGAAGAGGAGGTGCAAAGACTGTTTCAGGGCTTTTGTTTAAGCAAGTGACATAATGGTGTCATTGCCTTGAAGAGCCATCTCCCTGTTTGTGCAGAATCTAGTCTAAGCTGGATCAGTATGGCACAGTAGAAAAGCTTACTAATTGCTGTAGCATTGCTCACTTGGACACTATTGCCTTTGCTGTTAAAGTGGCACAGGATTTTCTCCATCAGTTCTTTCAGTGTTTTCTGCTCTGAAAACCCAATGCATTTTCTCACCCCACTCCATGGCATCACTTGTGCATCAACACAACACAGAGGTAGCATAAAACACACCCTGACCCAAAACTTGGTGTTTGGCATTCAGTGTGCTGATGCTAACAGCTGGGCAGAGTGGATTGTGTGGTAGGAGCAGCAGCCTGGAGGCATGGCTAAGAGGCAGTAATCCAGGGCTACTGTCAGGCTTTGGCACAGTGTCAAAATGTGGCAGAATGGCATGCAGGAAGCCTCAGTGCCTGCCTGCTCACTGCACAGTCTGTAACCTTCTGTCATTCTGTGCAGTGGAATGGTGATACAGTTCACACTGTGTTTTAAAATAGATGCCACCACGCAGCTGTTCAGAGTTTGGGGAATTTGGGGGCATGGAGTTTGCCCAGGAAAGAGGCAGAATGCTGGTGGTGGTGACAGCTTACCTGCGTTGTCTGGATGTTGCTATTTGTCCTTTGTTTCTTCATCATTTTGAATTCTCCCTGTAGTGGTCCCTGCCTCTGGTATCTCCAGGCAGTGGGAGTAGCTGATCATGGTCTGAAAGGGGAGCAAGGGCTGTAACTGACTGGCTTGGGCAGCCACCCTGGGTGCATTTAAGCTCTCTGAAGCAGGTTGCCCTAGAAGCGGGTTTTGGTGGGATGTTGTCTGTGCCACGAATAAAGCAGGCAGACAACTGTGAACTTCCTTTGGGAATGGATTGGGTGATAAAGTGTGGCCATGCTGCAGTTTGACCAGCAGTTTGACCAGCAGTCTAGCAATATCCAGAGGGAGCTCAGCAGGGCCTCCAGAGCTGCACCGCTGAGCCCTGTTTGGGTGCTGTGCTGGTCTTGGTAGTGCCAGCTGTGGAAGTGTCTCCTGTCCACCAGTTGCTGTCCTGTCAGGTGCTCTGCAGCTGTCTGAAGTAGGAGGAGATTTCTCTATGTCAAAGGAGTCCTGGGACCACCATCAAAAACATGATGGGACCAAAAAGCTTCGTTAACCAGGGAAGATCAAACACCTGCAGGGCTGAAGTTTGGCCAGGGGAATGAGACACAACCAGAACTGTACAAAGATGTTTTAGATGGTCTCCTACACAGAGGAGTTTCAAATTAGTTGAAGGAAGAATTTTGGCTGAAGGGCAGGAGAAGTACAGCAGCCTGAGCTCTCCTGCATCTGTTTACATCAGGTACCACCTGGAGGTGCTCAGCTCAGAGCCTCTGTGTGCTAGACACAGCATGCCTGGTGTGAAGAGGGGATCACCTGCAGCTTTCAAAGCACACCAGGCAGGTAACAGAGCAGATGCTGTTTTGGAGTGGTCCTGCAGGAGATGTGGGATAGGCAGGGTGAGCTGTTGGACTGTACAAACTGCTTTCTGTGACTTGGAGTTAGAGTGGGGTGTGTGTGTCTGCACACTCCACGTGGTATTTCTAGAGAGCTGATGTTCTGTCTCTTTTAAGCCTTTTAAAATGTCAGGAGAGTGCTTTTGTTATAGGCAGCAAAGCCTGACACACTGCTGAGCACTCACACCTGTGAAATGGGGAAAGACTGGCACTAGGGAGTTCCTTTTTAGGTAGTGTCTGTTGCCCAGCAAGGTCCTGAGGAAGGATTTTGGAGGTCCTGCTTTCCCACCACTGACCAGGCTTGGCAGCTCTCCTCAAGCAACCTTTGTTAGATGTTTAGCTTAAAAGCATAAATAGGCATATATTTTTAATATGTGTACATTAGGAAATATCTTTATGCATCTGCTGTTCTTCCTATATTCATAAAGCTGCAGTGTGGGGATTAGCTGTCTGATAGAAGCACGTTCAGCTTGTCATCTGTTGCACTTTGCTGTAGCTTTATGGGGGGGGAAATGAAAGTTGATTTTTAATTTTTTGGTTTTTACTTTTTTTTTTTTTTTTTTTTTTTTTTTTTTTTTTTTTTTTTTAATTTTTNNNGTTTTTTTTTTTTTTTTTTTTTTTTTTTTTTTTTTTTTTTTTTTTTTATTTCAGATATCTGGAAGACCAAATAAGGAACCTAGAAACTTGGATAAACCACTGTAATTATTGTAAGTAATATTGGCTGGAGGGCAAAATGCTTACTGTTTTCCTCCTGAGATCTTGCTCTTTTGCTGTTGAATGAAATCCTTCCCTGTATCTCTCTGAAACCAGCCAGAAGTTGCTGATAAATTTGGGGAGATGTTTTGTTTGACTGATTGTTTGTTTGCTGTTTGTCTCACCCACCAGTTCTTAGCATTCAGCTTTAGACAGCTCTGCTACCCAGTACCTGTTTTGTCCTTAAGCTTGCTGTGGAGGAAGCACAGCAAGTTTTGCCTTTCTGACCTACATGAAAATCAAATATTCCTTCAGAGTAAATGCTGGAATTCACATTCTGGGTCAGCAGCTGATGGAAAGCCATCACAGCACCATTTGAAGTGAAAGCTTTGTTACAACTCTGCTGTCAGCTGAGTTTATGTAGGTGTATTTTCTTAGCATAGTGATAACACTAACCTCAGTCCTGCCATCTCTGAAGTCCAGCAGGGAGGTGCCACAGATGGGCTGTGCCAATAGGTGATGTTCTGACCTGCATGTATCTCACTGTGCCTTATTTTCAGCACCTCTCCAGGACAGAATTTGAAGATGGAGTCATCAAAGAGGGAAAACAGCATCGAAATTACATCTCACAATCCCTTGTTGGACTCACTGTTTGTCAAAGAGTTAGCTTTTGACTTGAAAGAACCTTCTGGCTCAAAGTGCCTTTGCAGTAGGGGGAGTGTGGCAAGGTGCAGCCCTGGGCCATGAGGGGTTAATGCAGAGCCTGTCACATCGTGTGGCCTTGCAAGTGTTACTGAGGGCAGCAGCAAGAGTGAGTTAGGGCATGGAGGGCAGATGGCTGCATACTTGCTCTAGAAGGTAGAATGCATGGACGGCAAGAGGCAATTTCTTCTTCACAAAGGCATGTTGGCACTGCCTATTCTCTTGGCTTAGGCAGGAGAAAAGCTGAGTTCACCATTAGGAGATGGCCAGGAGGCTGGAAAATGCAAAAGGATGGGAGAAAAGAAATGAGGTCAGGAGCTGGGAGTGAAAGGTTGATTGCTTGGGAGTCCTCTCCCCAGGCAGAGACAGTGGGCAAGCAGAGATAGATTGTGTGTATGAATAGAAAATAGATGGGGTCTGACCCTGCTTACCGAGAAGTTTAACCAGAAGCTTCAAACAATGAAAGCAAGGGAAGGCAGAGATGTTTGCCCTGACTTTCATCTTTGTTTATCTTTACAAAATCTTAGAAAAAATGTTCTAAATGTTTTCAGCCAGGGACCAAGTACAGGGGAGAGAGAACAGCCAACTGCTCTGCACCTCTGAACACTGCTTTAACAAGAGGTCCCAAAGATCACGTGGGTCTGCATCATCACTTGCTGTGGACTTCATTCTTTGTAAGTACTGCTGTCAAAGGCACAAATTCAGTTTACCTGCCATCTCCTGAGGGGACAGTGGATGATTGGAGCAGCTGTGGAGGTGCCCTTTCCTTGTCTTAAGTTACTGGTGTTATTTTCTCGGGTATGGAAAGTGTCATTGTTACATGGATGGGGTTTGGTTCACTGCTTTTGTTGTCAAAGTGTTGGCAAGAGACACAAGTTTTTCTTTCCTTTTTTTAGCATGTGGAGGGTCCAAGTTGCAATGCTCAGAACTTGGACATTTCCAAGATGTGATGGAGTCTTAGAGAAGGAACTAAATGGTGGTCCCCTGCCAGGTCTGAGCTGCTGCCCAGGGAAAATAAGAGATAGAGGGAGGGTTACAAAGAGAATTCTTTTTTTTTTTTTAATTTTTTTTTTTTTTTTTTTATTTTGACAGCTGGCTAATCTTTCTGAATTTGGAAGGTCATAGTCACAAGGCATAGATGGAGTAATAATAGCAATGTGTGTCTGCCAGAATGCCTCACTGCTTTATGGCTATTAGGAAAAATACCACAGGAATGAATTTTTTAAAAATAGCTCAGTGTTGCAGGCACAAGGAGTGTGACTGTGGCTGCAGGAAAAAGTTCTGGTTCTTAGTTCCTAAAGTGAAGTGAGGGGAAAAAAAATAAAAATACTGTTTGCTTAATATTTATCTCGAGGAGTAAATTGGCCTCTTGTGCCAGCAAAAACAGTCTGTGGGTCCAGCAGGTCCTGAGGCAAAGAAACTTTGTTGTTGTTTGGGCAGGATCTGGCAAACACTGCCAGGTGCAGTGCTTCATACCTAGTGTGAATCTTCTGGGTGATGGTGGGAGCTAAACTTAGGAGTATGCAGCTGAGGATAAAGGCTTCGATAGCCTATTTTTCATCAGAAGTTTAAGGCCAGAGCAGCAACACAGAGCTGGGAGATGGAGAGAGAAAAAAAAAAGTTAGGGTCTGGGAACAAACAGGAGGGCAAGAGAAAAAGTGCAGTTGGGAAACTCTGGAGAACTGTGTGAGGAGGAGGAGGCAATGGTAGGAGGGGAAGCAACCTGTGCAGAGGCTGGGGAGCTGTAAGCCTACATGGTGTGCAGTGAGTGCATCCAGCACACACACCCCCACCATGGACCAGATAAAGAAATGCTCTTGTGCTAAACTCATGCTCTTTAGCCACTTGCTGCTTAACCAAAGATTTGTTTTTTCTTAGAAGCAGAGCCAGTGCCTGCTCTCTTGCTGTTGGTACCTCTCAGGATCACAGTGCTGGGGCTGCCTTCACATCCTGTGGTGGCTGGCACAGGCTTGACAAGCTTTGTAAGTTCAGGTGGTTCTTTGGTGGACTGTCTATCCATGAAGACTCAGCAACAAATGAAGTCTTTTCCAGTTTGGTTTGGTAGAGATTTGGTTTGCATCTGTTCACACCAGTGGCTCAATCCAACCCTAACTTAGGCCGGGGGCAGTAGTGGCAGGAGTTAGACCTGGTCAAGGTTGTGGGTATTGTGGTGCCCATGGCCAACTGCTGTCATGCCTTGCAGAGATGCTTAAGTGAGCCAACACGTGTGTGGGACAGGACACCTGTGTTAACCAAGTGCCTTTGAATGTCGGTAGCTGTAGGTCAAGAAGCCACTTTGGAGACTGGCAGTGTACCTAGGTAGGGAGAGAGGAAAAAAAAGTAGCACAAAGCAGAATATGGTGAAGAAAGGAGAATGTTTTTCAGTTCTTTGATTTGGGCACAAGAAGTTTGTTCATTTTCAGGTACAGGAGAAGCAGGATTTTAAGAACTTCATTTACTACATCTGCTTCAAAGTGCTGCCTGGGTGTTCATTACTGCAGCACGTGCAGTTCTTCAGCAGTGAGTTTGCCAGCTGCTTGGCAAGGGACAGGGAACTGCCTGTTAAAAATTGGCTGAGATAAATCACATATGAACAGCTCAGGAGCATGGTGATTTTGTCAGGATCTGATCTACTTGTCTGTCTCATGGCTGCCCAAGTTCCTTTGTAACTTTGGTTTGTTTTCTTTGCTTTCTGCACAGCAGCCTTCCAGATGCCTGTTCAGAAGTCAGTTGTCTTTCTCTCAGCAGCTGAGGGCATTAATTTTAATCAGAAGCAAGGTGGTTTGTATGGTATTAATGAAGCACCTGCTCTTGTGCCACAGAAGCCAGTGACAGCTGGGTCCTAAACAGCTTCGGCCTGCCCTGCCTGACTGTGGCAGTGACAAAAGAGCTGAGCTGGAGGTCTGGGTTTCTGGAAGTTACAGACAAATGAAACTGGTTTGTAAGCTGTCTCCATGCTGGATAATGGAGGCTTTTAACTCTCCAGTCCACTGGAGCAGCCTGTGCCTGTTCTGTGGCAGCACTGTACAGTTCCCTTATGGGTGCACATTGCTCATTTTCCCAAAAATGTAGTCATCAAAGGATAGAGCTCATTTGTGCAGTCTGTGCACACATCCTGAGGGAGCCCTGTCACTGAGATGTGAAGCAGAGGTTATCCATGTTCAGTGTTGGGATGCAGCCATCATTCCAAGGATGTTTTTTATAGTGAGGCTTGAAAATCCCTCTCCTGTATTATTCTGCATACCTGGTAGTCACTGCTGGCAGCCTTGTGTGGTTTGAAGATGCTGTGTTGCCAGGCTGTCCCAGGCTTGTTGCATCAGGCCAGCGTCGAGCTGGAGCATTTCAGGGCCAGAAATGGGTCCAGTTGTTTTGCAGTCCCATACTGGTAAGTGCAGCTGCCAGAATTCCTGCACTCTCTCTACTTCTTGTGGTTTCACCCAGTTCCCTCTTGAGTTTAGATGTGTTTGCCCTGTAGTGAGGATGTATTTGCTGTGCAGTTTCTACCTCCATGCTAGGAGCTTGCTGCATTACGCAGAGTATTTAGGTCAGAGCAGTTAGTGCAGAGGGTGCTGTGGAAGGAGTCTCCTCTGCTGAAGGTCACTCATTAGGAAGGAAGCAGACCTGCATGTCAAGGATGGAAAATCTCCTCCTTACTTTCTTTCATCAGGGAACATGTAAGTTTGAATTTGCTCATAGTAGCACAGCTCATACCCCTGACAAAAGAGAGAGGATTGAAGAGTTGCATGCCGTATGGAACACACAGTCCCAGGCAGCCCAGAGCTTAGTTACCATTTGTGTGTTTGCTGTGATGCCAGACACACTCTGTGGGCTAGGTGCTATCCTGGGATAGGATGGCTGCTGGAACATGAGCAATAGTGTTACAAAGAGCCTGAGTGAGAGGCCTGTGGCCTAGAGCTCTGTGGCTGAGCCATGCTTGAACCCTGACGATTTTTGTCTAGCTCTCTAGCTGTCTGTGTAAGCTGATCAGAGGCTGCAGGGTGGTTAAAACATCCCTTGAGGTATTCTCTACTTTTTCTGCCTATTTTTCACATTAATGAAGTATTTCTTTAAGCCCAGTCACATATCTTTATTTGGCAAATCACTCCGATTGAAGGTGGTGGAACAGCTCACAGTGAGTTTCCCAGCCAGCGTGCCAGGCTGCTTGCTAAGACACAGCTGGGCTGCCAAAGTGCCAGGGGCTCCTAGCACTCCATGAAACTGCCTGATGGACCTTAGAGGTGATTAAACGTCGCTCAGGTTCAGCAGTCAGCCCTCAGCAATGCAATTCAGCCAATTAAAATATCTTTTTATAAGCAGTACAGAACCAGTGGCATATGACAGGGGGGTGACTGAGTTGCTCATGGTTTAGTAGCACTTCTCACTGTGCAACAGAGTTGCCTGGTTCCTATGTACATTGGTGTACACTGTGAAGTTGTGGGGCTTAATATTAGAGAGCAGCTTCAGTGTCTTGGAGCCCTGTTTATACACTCCCAAGGACAGTGACTAAAGGGATCCCCTAAGCTGCCAACAATAATTCTATGTATTTGATAGCAACAGAGAACACTAAATGGAAACTCTAAAAAGCTCTGTGGGGTCACAACTTCTCTTGTCTTCCAGCTGGTCCAAGAAACAGGTAAAGTGACAGTATTTCCTGAGCTAACTTAGAACTTGGGAGGAATGAAAGTCAAAGTTCCTCTCTCAGACACCCTTCTGGATCCTACTAATCAAATATTTGCCTTAGACAATCTTCCAGTTATTTTCCTCATTTAGAAGCATAGCTGACACTGCTTGGTGCTTTTTTGGGTTTGATTCTCTTCTTGCATCAGGCTGGAAGTCAAGATGGTCTTTGCTGAGAACGCTGGTGTTGCCATCCCCAGCTGAGGTGGCACACATTGCATGAGCTCCCAGATGAGGAGCTCCTGTTCTTGTGCTAAATCCAAAGCTGGGGATGCGGGAGTGCGTTTTGCTGTGCCACTCAGGATTTGTATATAGGTGGAAAGGTGTGGGGAAAGGGGAGACTGTTTGCTTGCACTTGTCATGCTGAAACACCTGTCTTGAGATCCAGCAAGGAAGTTCCAGCATTGCTGGAATGAAATCATATGCAAGAAAGTTTTAGGCTTTTTAGTCATCCAGGTTCTTCTTTATTTAGAATTTGAATGTTGCCTTTGATCCGTTACTGATCACATTTCAGAGTGTACTCTCAGCTTCCTGTCTTTTCCCTGTGAGCACTTGTGCTATACATGCATTCTTGTGCTCAACTGTGAATAAATCAGTGTTAAAGCATATGTAAATTGGCAGGGTTTCTTCTTTTTTCTTTTTCTTTCTTTGGCAGAAGCATTATGGAGCAGCTGTGTGACAACTTGAGACATGGCATCTGAAGAAGTGTGTTTTAGCAGTGGCCTGTGGCAGCTTTTCCAGCAGCAGGTACCATGAGGCTGCTTGTTCTGCTGCTTCTGTGGGTGGGGAAAGTGTTGTAAGGAGCCAGATGGACAAGACACTGTACAAGGGTCAGAGCAGGAGGGGAAACAAAGGGTAACTTCCTTCTCCCTCCATGCTGGATTGCTGCGTGGGCCAAGAGCATCTCAAAGGTACAGCCAAGAGTGGACTGTCTCCCTGTCAGTTTCACTAGCTTGCAGGACCTGAGGGTTGTAGCCATGTGTACAAGGAGGGGTGATCTTGTCCAAGGACACCAGCCACAACTCTTGCTAGGGACCAGACACTGAGGCCAGAGGTGGTGGATCCAGGCGTCCTTGGGATTGTATTGAGAGGGATTTTTGCAGGACTGTCCCATAGCTGCACAACTTCTTTCCCTCCCCTGTGCCCATCCTTTTGCTTTGATGCCATCTGCCCTCACTCTGGCCTTTTATATGATTGTGCAATGTACTTCTTTGCAAAGCAGCCATGCTAAGAACAGACCACTTGTGCAAAGTGAGAGGCCAAACTGTGTGTGTTTGTGTCAGGGGTTGGCAGAAGAAAGCAATCTACCTGTGTACTACAGAGTGAGGTTAAACATTGACAAGAGTAAAGAAAGAACTGGTTGATTCTTAACAGCTATTGGGAAGCAACCTGAGAAAAAATGATGATGGAGTGTCTGGTGCATACAGCAGGGAATTATTTTTGCCTTCATACAGAAAGTTCAGATCCACTTCACTTGTTTGACATGTTGTTAAGAAAACGAGGCATAGATCTGTACCTTTGACATGTATCAAGCATGTGTAAGTGTGAAATCTCATCTGGGTCTCTAGAGTTAGTTAAATTAGAGAGAATCTCTTAGGACAAAAGAAGCAGCCTGGCATGAATAGCCCAGTGAGCACTCATCAGGTAACTGGCTCAGCTATCCCGGTCTCTAATGTTACCCAGGCTCTTTGTCAAGTTTATGAGTGAGAAATAAAAAACAAGCGGTTTGTTTTCCAAACAATGGGCTGCCTGGCCCAAAGTAACCAGTGAGAACAGTGTCTAAAGGACAGTTAATGCAAAGCAAAGGAGCAGAGTTTGGGCTTGGAAGAGGTCAGACCAGTGCACAAAGAGAATGGGTAAATTCTAGCTAGAATGTGATGTATTTTGGACTTTGAATCCTGAAAACCTACACAGAGCTGATGGCCGAAGCTACAGTGCTTCACTCTGTACTGTTCAATGTTGTCTCTCAAGGCCTTCCCTCCCTGAAAAGGGCATCTTTCTCTCAACCAAATAAAGTATTACAGGTGTTCAGAATGTGGTTGTGATGCAGGAGGTGTGCTCTGTGAATCCAGTCACTTTCAAAGCTTGAGGAAGTTTCTGATTGGAGGTGCTAAAGTGTCTGTTGTTTTTCCTAAGTTGCAGGTTTACACCAATGCATTGCTTGTCTCCATTTCTTCTTTTTGTTTTTATTGCTGTGGAAAATCCAAAGTCACAAAACCTTGTGTGACAACAGGACATCAGGATACAACAGCTGGTAAGAATGTTTGAAATACCAAATACCCTGTCACAATTTGCTGTTTGAGATACAGCTCTGTATAAATTAAAAATGCAGAGGATTTAGCTGGACCTTGACTAAAACTGTAGACCACCTATAGTTTATCTTGTGAAGAGGTTTCAAGGTGACTGCCATGTTGCATAGTTTGATCCCAAGTCTTTGATTTTAGCAATCTTTTTGTCAGTTGCTGTGCCTCTCAGAAGGAACAACCTGTAATAGACTGTATATAGAGACACATGGTGTTTGGGTTGGAGGCAGGTGCTGCCGTTGAGACTGTCCTCCAGGAGAACAGAAGAGGGAGGTGGAGGTCACAAGTACACTTCTCCTCAGGCTTGTCTTCTGACTAATCTCTTACTAGGATGGCAATTGTAAAGTCCAACTCTGTTGAAGCCAGTTTTTGATTGGTAGGTCTGAGGTAATTTATTGGAAGAAACCTAGAGAGGTGTTTCTCCAGAATGATGAGCACTCACTAGTGATTTAACCACAGGGCTTTGATGAGAGGTGACTGTGGAGAATGGAAGGTGGAAACAGAATCTTGTTTCCTTTCAGTCCCTCCCCCTGCACTCCCTTTCTAACAGCAAATGCAGTAAGCACACACTGCTGCTGGGCCCAGTACCTGTCTGTCATTTATGAAGAGTCTTTATTTGCAGTCTTGGGGGGGGGAAGCTAACATGCTTAGAAGCTGGCAAGAGGTTACACAGTACATCTGGTAAATGTTCTCATGTTCGGTTAGTGCAATTTCTTCTGCTTAAGTGTCTAGGCAGGAATCTCTTATGGCACAGGTACCAGTTTATCGAACCCTCAGCAGGAAGGACACTTGTGGCCTACTTCCTAGGAAGACCTCAGGCTGTATTATTCTCTCTCCAGGCTTATATGAAGATGGCAGCATCTGCTCTGTCCTGGCTGAGGTGTGTGCCTGCATGGAGTGATCTCCAAGGGTGGGCACAAGAAAAACTGGAGCAGGATCAGTGCAACTCAACCACCCACTGACCTGTCTCTTCAGAAACACTCAGAAACACCAGGAAGTGGTGACACACACAGCAGAGCCAGCTACAAAGGTGAGTGACCTACAGCCACAGCAGCCCCTTCAGTGCCAGGAAGACTGCTCCCCCTATCACCTGAGACTTCAGTTGTTACAAAGCATATTATGTTTGATAACAACCATGAAAAGCATTCACAAAAGAGACACCCCACATCCTCCTCTTGTCACTGGAGCACTTGCTCTTTACCTTCTGGAGCATTCAAATTTGGAAGTGAGGCCCACATGTAAAGGGACCAAAAAACTCTTTCAGTCTTGCACAGCCAGGAGACAGGTTTCTGTTTTAACCAAGGAGTCTCAAGCTCAGAAAGCTATAGCAGTATGTGGTAAAGAGCAGCTTCATCAACGGCAGAGGAATGAGAGCAAACTGTGTTGCTCTCATTAGATGCCAAAGAACATAACAGTTTGTGCAGGTTAGTAGCACATGGAGCTATGGCAGCTCCTGCTTCCTGCAGTGTGGGCACTTCATATTGCAGAAGCTCTGAAATTATCTGTGGGACTGTTCTCAAAGGCTTGGTTAAAAATTGTCATCCTTCCTCTTGAACAACACACACAACACTTGTCATAGTACAGTGACCTGCTCTCAGTCTGGTAACAAGAGCTACTTCACCTTTTGGTTCATTTTGCTGCGATAAAAATGATTTGGTTTTGATCCAGAAATGAAAACAAGATTTCCAGTGAGTAGCAAGGAACAACCTCCTTTACTGATTACTTGAAAATAGGACAAAGCATTTCAACTATTCACAAACATTTCTGACATACTGAAAGTAACATCAGAGAAAAAAAATCACCATCATAGTTGAAGCAAGACAGTTTAGTTAACAAGTACACTGTTTTTTTCCTTTCCAAACTGTTTGAGGATACATTTTTCCAGGACCCACATTTTTCAGTCAGATAAACCTCTGCTGTACACACTCTGCTTTATCCCAGGGGAACACTGGAAAAATCTTTGCAAAAGAATACTTTGTCAGAAAGAGATTTGGAATATTGGCCTCTAACAGTCTTCTTTCTAATCTTGTCTCTGTGGACTTTGTGTGAGGCTTAACGAGAATTTTTTTGGTAATGACATTTTATGACAGGATATGAAACTGATATTTATTTTATGTGGTAGTGTAGTATTTAAAAGCTCTCTTCTCTCTGTATACATTTTCCAAGCTTTAAGGCTGTGCCACTAACAACATTTTATCAATTCTTTGTCATTTTCTCAAATGTTCCAATTCCTTTGGCAGATTTATAGCTGTTAGGAGCAGTGATGATATTCCTGATTTCCAAAAGATCCCAAACCAAACAGGAGTGCCCTGGGAAACTGCACACCACAGACATGATAGGTAAGTAAAAAATTAGTCCAAACTTCTGATAAATATTTAGTTCCAGCTAGAGCTAAAAGTTGTCCTAGTCCTACATAATAAAATGTTTATTATATACAGAAGGGTTGGGCAGAATATGGACATTTGACAAAGATCACTGAAGGTGTTTCAGGGTCTGACCTATTCTGTGTACTCTACACAGGCTTGCACCACCTGCACTCCTGGGGTGACAGCAGGCTCCATCCTACGAGATGCAGGTTCTCTTCTCCAGGCTGCTCCGTCTTCCAACTGAACCAGGAGCTTCTTGCAGGATTGAGAGCCCCTTAGGGCTTGCTCCTGAGCTAAATGCAAATTTGTACAGCACTGCCAGATGCCAGTTCACATCAGGTAGGAGTTTGGTCTTTTGCCTTCAGCAAATTACAACATGAAAAAAACCACAGCAGCATTTTTCAGTGAGCACCATTAGCTGACTTTGGTAACAAATGTATAGCACGACCAGCAGGGTGGCAGCACATGCTGAACTGTCCCATGGTGGGAGGAAGTGCAGCTGCCAATTACCTTGCAACTTGAGTCTGTAAATAGCAAAGCCATAAATATGCACAAACCAGAGCTGTAGTGCAGGCTGCAGGGCCTGCTCTGTGGGACTGCTTTTTGATGCCACACCACAATAAATGCTATTTAATATGAAACAAACCCTTCTTCACAGGGCAGTAAAAGCCTGAGTTCAGGTCCAGGCTTCCATTCACCTGAGGTGATTTGGAAGCTACATTAACCTCACTGTTTATCAGACACTATGGGAAGATAATGACTATCACTTAACGCTAAAACTTGCAGCTGGAGCTTCCTTTTGCCACCATTTGTCATTCTCCCTTTTTCACAAGTGCCCTCTGTGTGAGCACTCACCAGGCTTAACAGAAGAGAAAGTCATTACAGAAGAAGCACCATTTAGGGATAAGGATTAATAGCAACGACCATCGTGGGACTGGACTTCCTGAATCAGGGGAAGTGCTCTCCATGGTTTTAGTAAAATTTCAGTCAGATTAGTTTTAGTGAGATTGCACTCAGCAGGCCACTAAGCTGTCACTCCAGCTTTTTTTGTGCAGCTGTTTCAAAGCTTGGTAGGACGAGCATGAGAAGAGCTAGAGGAGATGACTGTGCTGGTCTAGTGTCTTTGCTAATGCTCCTCAGGGCAGCGTCCTCTCCTCAAGATGACATCATCTAGTCCAATGTCCCCACTTCTTCCTTTCCCTTTCTCTCCTTTGAAGATAACCTGGGAAAAGAAACAGAACAATTTGAGTGCAAAACTAAAGGCACTTGAAAGAAGCTACTGCTGAGAGAGTTCTCAACAGTAAGAAAGCAAAAGCACTCAGACTTAAGACTGGCTTTTTTCTGGTTTGTGATGCTCTCCCTTCCTCACTTTGGCAGGATCTTTGTGAAGAACAGGCAGCTGAGGACAGAGTTGGTTCAGCTGCACCATCTACCGAGAAGAGATTCTCCTAAGAGAATCTTGGGTGCTTTGTATGTATCAATTCTCCACTGCCTTCATTGTCCCTCATGGCAAACACATGAAGTACTCTGTATGCTGAAAAATGTTGTCTACCAGAGGAGCTTACCGGTGCTGAGGCATCTTGCAGCCACTTTAGTTTTGGGAACTAGAAACATCCATCTTTTGCTTAACAAATTAGGAGGAAGTTCTTTACAGTGGGGGTGGTGAGACACTGGCACAAGTTGCCCAGGGAGGTTGTGGCTGCTCCCTCCCTGGAGGGGTTCAAGGCCAGGTTGGAGGAGGCCTTGAGTGACCTGTACTAGTGGGAGGTGTCCCTGCCTATGGCAGGGGTTGGAACCAGATGATCCTTGAGGTCCCTTCCAACCTTACCATTCTATGATTCAAAATTGTGGCTGCTGCAGACTCATGGTTATCGACACATGGTGGTGGGGGTTTGGGCACACAGATCATTACAAGTCTAGATCTTGTCTCAGTAGGAGAAATGCAACAAAGCTCAGCCAGAAGGACTGGGGCATAAATGAGCAATGATACACAGAATGTCCTAAGAACACTTGCCAGACATCAGTGTTGCTCCCCTCTGCTACTGCTGTATACTGTTTAATGCAGCCACTGGTTTTGACTTAAAAAATTATTTGACATGTACAGCAATAATTTCTAAGAGTCTCCTGCTATCAATGAGCTCGAAAGATTCGTAAGTCAGAAATTCAGATCTGTAGTTAAAAATCATTTGGAAGCTTGCTGAGAACACACTTTTAATAGAGGAGTAGGAATGGAGGAGGTCAGAGAAACTATGCTGAATATACTGAACTGTTTTTGGGAAATGACAGGTTTTGGGTGTACTTTAGAACTAATTTACAAAGAGCTAATTGATTAGAAAGTCTGAAGGAGGATTCTGGTCTCCATTCATATTCTCCCCAGGTTTCCAGTAGTGTCCCCTAAAATCACTACTGTTTAGTTGCTTTTGCTTTTCATTTGCTTCCAGCCTTCCTCCTGATCTTTCTGTGGCAGAGGCCTTCCCTGCTGTCTTAGAATTTTCTCCTTCCCTCATCCCTGGAATAAATGTCACAATGGCTTGAGCCAGCAGCCCTGGCTCCATATGCTGGATGGGAAAGATCCTAAGCTCAGCTGTTCCATAGGGTGCCCTGAGGCAGCTCTGGTCCAGGGACCAGCAATTGGTTATGCCTGGCAAGCCACACTGGGAGCTCCAGCTGAGATAGGTAAGAGAGGCAGGGGCCTACTGCTATTGTCTGGGGGTCTCTAAAACTCATTTTCTTTTCTGCCAGATATAAACAAGTGCCACACACTAATAAACTGCTGTATCAGGTGAGACAGACCTCAGGATTGCCCAAAGTGTTACCCTTTTTTGCTAAGTTTAAGAATGTGACAAATGCATTGCTCACCTGTTCTGAACTTCCACACTGAGTCTGATGTTCGTTTACAGCTAACAGAAGGTCACCTGTCTGTTACTATTGCTGAGGGAAGGCTTTCAGAAAATTATCTGCAGCAATTACAGCCTTAGTATTGAGTTCAGAACTCTGTACTGCATGTGTGTTGTAGCCTGCTTACACCATCAATGTAACATAATGATGTGTGACCTTTTCAGACCACCTGATATTTGTCAAGCGGGCCCTGAAGCACCCAGGCTCCAGATCTGAAATAGAAACTACCTTCAAAGCTAGGCAGAAGCTGAAGAAAAAATGCTGATCTTTGGAGAAAATCTTCTCCATGGCACTTCAGACAGCTGCTTTTGTTTGCACTAAATTGTTCTGTGTAATTTGCATAGCTAGGTCATCTGCAGCAGGTATGCTGAAAAGCACAAAACCATGCAAGACAGAATCTATTTGGTTGGAAGAGGCCTCATTCCAACCTCCCTTCAGGTGGTTGTAGAGACTGATGAGGTCTCCCCTGAACCTTCTCTTCTCCAGACTGAACAACCCCAGCTCCACGCATCTAACCTCCCTGCATTCTCAAAAATTACCTCTTGCCATTACCTCTGCCTTTGTTATTCATCTACAGGGGATGATTCTTCCTAATTCACAGCACTGTAGAACTTAAAGCATTATTCATGAGGAATCTTGACAGAGGCTTTTGGGACATCCATGTACCCTGTGCCCTTGTCCATTAGCTTGCTCTTCCTGACATGGTGATTCCCTTAAAGGCACTGTGAGAAGTACCTTGGTACAGGCCTTTTCTGCCTGTCTGTGGCTGGAGGTGAGGCTTTTTTGCTTAAAACTCGTATTTGCACAAGAAAACACACAATGACACTGTTATCCTTGATGTGATTCCTCTGGCAGGGATTGTAGTAGTGAAACACTGAAATGGGACCCCTACCCCACCTAAGTGTCTTCAGCTCCTAATGCAGAAAAGCCAAAGGGCAGCACATGTGTGGGTACTTACACTCTTGATGCCTAGTCCTTGTAACGTTAGGTGTGTCTGTCTCCAGCCATGGCCACCATTCCTTCCCCAGACAGCTGGTTCATGAGCACCGTTTTTCCTGACAAAGACTTGGAGGGCACCGGAATGCAGCCCAGGCACCTTATGCCTAAAGGACAGGCACAAGTCGCCAGCCTGAGCCATGTGCCCCAAGGGCAGGATGAGATGCGCTGCTCTGCCGCCCTCGTGCTTGGGGTCAGAGATGGTAAGATACTGTCCCCCTGCAAAAGAAAAAGCAGAGAGTTGGGGCTTCTGAGAAATGTACTCTATTGCAGGAACAAATGCATGGGTCACTGAAGCATCCCAAAGTACAAAAGAGCTCCACAAGGGCCACTGAGTCTTAAATAAGGCACAGAGCTGCTGCATCTGCCTTGTCACGTATTCCTTCACTGGTGACTGAGTGAATGAACACCCACAGTGACACAAAAGCTACTGTGTGCATTTCTGAACCTTGCAAGCTGCAGGTTTTTGCTGTTGTGCTTGTAAACACAGAGAGAGAGTCTTTTTTGTTAAGCTATGTAAACTCTTCATCTGGATTAGACACAGAAAGCTAGAAACAGCAGTGATTTCCACTTGGCTGTTTTAATTCACACACTCCCTGAAGTCCTCTCCAGCAGCAGTAAGCTGTCCATGAACTTCAATTCAAACCCTGTTATTTTCTCTGACCATGTATGAAGTAAAGGTGTTTTTGTGAAGGCATCTTAAGATCATGAAGTCTAACCATCATGCAAGTCTACCGAGTCTGGTGCCCCTCAGATACTAAGCTTGAGAGAGAGAGCAAGAAAATAAGCAAGCAAAGAAAGGCAGCATATGCTTCCCTAAATCCCACACAGCCTTTCACATAGGCACTCAAAACTACAGGAGATGAAAACTTCCTGTCTTGAAGAAAACACACACTTGTGTTTTCATTTTGTACATTTCATGACAACTTTTGCAAGGTGGATTGTCACTTTAAAACCTGAATTTACTAAAATTAGCTTTTAACAGAGAAAAATGTTCAGAAAATTCTTATCTTAGTCTGAATCGAAGATTTTTGGGTTTTTTTTGGCAATTTTTTAATGAGATGAAACTTTGAAAACCTTTTTTTAATTGAAAAATTCCAGTTCAGTGAACTTAAAGGTAGTACTTAGGCCCCTTAGTTGAAAGTGATAACGTAGAAATATTGGGAAGGTGTAATTAATATCCTTAACATACAAAGGTGTTACTTGAAGAGTGCATCTCTGTTCTGGAATTATTTAAATTGTCACCCTGCTACTGCTTAACCAGGAGCTTTCTTGTTGAAAGCCACAATCCTCCAAAGCTGTCACTGAAAAGGAAAGCCAACCTCACGTCCGGGTCACTGTTTCTACAGAGGTTTGCAAGTTCTTCAGTCTCAGTGAGATTTAGCCAGGCAAGGTATTATGCTGCTGTCTGGGGCCCCAGATCTGCATTGAGGCAGATGAAGTGAGACCCCTTTGTCCAAAACTCTTACTATAAAAGTTTAGTTTGTCTGGGTTTGTTTTGTTTTGTTTCCTTGTTACTTTTTTTTTTTTAATGCATTGTTTCTGCATCAAGGTCCCTGAGTGCTCCAATGAGCACAGCAGAGTTCAGCTACCACCTGTTTGTCGTGGATACAATTCTATCTCTGCACTGACCTGACTCATTAACTGCGTCTGTTTCAGATAGTTACAGCGACCAAGTCCAATCAATAGCAGAAAGCTCGAGGTAAGCACAAGGCCAGCCTAGCTGTAGGCAGGCCCCTGCAGGAACAAGTCCCCTCACACCAGCATTTTCTGTATGCACAGTAAGCTTATAAGGCTTCAGCACAACACTTTCCAAATGCAGATTCTGATAAACCAACTAATAGCAAACTTTGAAAAGTGAAAGCAAACACTCAGGAACAAGCTGTGAAAGTAAATCCTTGCAACAAGGTGTTCCAGACAGGAGGGAGTGGGTGGGTGACTTCAAGGGACTAGTTTTAACAGGTTATGTCAACAGCAGCAGAACATGCACAGGAAACAAAGGTGAGGTTGTGCCTGGCTGGGAAGCGCCACAGTGGAAAATAAGTTTTAAAAAGGGGAAGCCAGATATAAAACACAATTATGGAAATTTATTTATAGCCATCTTGGAGTACAGAGAGGGAGCATGCTTTGAGTGACTCTCAGAAACAGTGGTGCTAAATCTCCTGTTTCAAAAAGCTGTTTGAATTGTGTGGGCATTTTTAAAGCAGGAGACAGCTGCCTGTTCACTCATCTGCAGGAGGAAGGGGCTGTGCTCTCTGAGACATCCATGAGGCTTTTAAAGTGTCTTAAGGAGCATATGAAATACTAGAGCTTGCCTGTGGGTGGGGAGGGGGCCTGCCCAGTCAAGTGAATACAGCACCTCCACTTAGCCAGCTAAAGAGCCTGAAAAAGGTGCTGGGTCGCCTGCTGTGGTGGCAAATGACTGTCTCCTCACTGGCAGTCTAAGGACAGACAGCTGTGGTGAGGTGGTGTGTAAGGAAAACGGCTTCAGTGCCCTCAACCTCCCTCAGCTTAACCCAGGACATTTAACTGCCTGAGATCAGGTTTGCTTCCCAAATCTGCCATCCCCTCACATAATGTGAGTATTGTGCATTTCAAAGGCTGCTCTCCTGGGCATGAAGTAATCCCATCATTACAGGCAGCCAGAGATGTGTGTCTAATCCCTGAGTCTAGGGGCAAGCAGTGCTGGGGGAAGGGTAGGCAGGCAAGGACAGCCAGCCTCTCAGTGCCACACAGCAAAACCAGCAGGGGACAAAATGCAGCTTCCAGCAGTGCACGTGTGCTGAGACTACACCTGCAGAGGTGTGTGGTGGGAGGGGTTGCTGCTTTGGCTGACCACCAGTACTGACCACCAGTCTTCTCCTGTCCTGCAAGTGGCTAATACACACTCCCCAGTAACATGCATGGCAACCACTTTTTACCATCCCAAACACAGCTCTTTTCACAAGTCTCTATATCACACAATGGTTTGGGGTGGAAGGGACTTTAAAGTTCCAGCACTGCTGACCTGAGACAAGGACACCTTCCACTAGACCTGAATGCTCAAAGCCCCATCCAACCTAGCCTTGAAAACTTCCACAGAAGGGGCATCCACAACTTCTTTGGGTTACGTGCAGCAGTGCTTCACCACCCTCAGAGTGAAAAACTTCTTCACATCTAACCCAAATCTGTCTTCTTTCAGTTTAAAGCCATTACCCCTGTCCTATCTCTACATGCCTTTTAAAGAAGTCCCTCTCCAGCTTCCTTGTAGGCCCCCTTTAGGTACTGAAGCATCTAACTTTTCTTCCTCAGAGTTACTTAACAATTTTCTGATATAAAGGTTGCTGTGACTTGGACTAGAATTCAGAGGTGAAAGCAGAACAAAGACTAGTTCCAGCACTTTTGACTACTTTGTTTATAATGTGAAAATAATTATGCTTGGTTTGAAAAATAACCTTTGTTTCACCATAAATAAAAGCTATTCTCTAGTCCACATTTTTGTTTCTTTTAAAACACATAGTCTTTTCCTGAACCCATTTACTATTCTTTCAGAGACATTTCTATTTTAAAGATACCAACTACAATCAAAGTGCAAATTCTCAATTGCTCTTTCACATTGGGAAGTCTCAGGTTTTGTTTTTATACACAGAAGAGATGTGGGTGTGAAATACTCCCCAGTATTCCCAGTAAAGGGAAGAGGAGCTGTATAAATTCATCACAGTGTGAGAGCTGTCATCAAGCCTGGGTAGTTCTTCAACAACAGGATGCAATCATACAGTTATCTCTTACCTGAAGCATCTCTCACTGGTTCCCAGTGCAAGTCATCATCTTTGTCCTTCATCCATCCACACAGTCCACTATCAAAACTGCAGCTGTGCACCACCACACCTGGGCAGAAGAGAGCAGAAGGTCAAAAAACAGGCAAAACAAAGTTCTTGGGATTGTTCTGGAATTACAGCAGTTTCCCTTGTGGCTGACACTGAGTACATACGAAAATTCAATGCAGCAGAAGCAGCAAAACAGAAATACTGCAAAGGCTGCCAGTGTTACTGTTAGCAATCTGTGTTGGTTTTGTGATAAACCTGTTAGGAAATAAAACTATAAAGGTTCACTTAGGGGGAGGGTATGTTTTTCTTTTTACAATGCATAAAAATATGTAAAACCCTCAGAAATCTCCCAAATTCTTTAACTCTAGTCCCTGAAGAGGAGATGTGATCTTTACCTGGGTCGTCGTTTGCTTCAAATTCATCAGCAGTAATCCCTCTTTCAATTTCAAGTATTTCAAACAGGTTGTTGCTCACTCCAGGCTGGCGTGGAACTGTGAGGAAAGCAGTTTTTCATAAATGAAGGAGATAAAGGTAGTTAGTGAGCTACTTCCTTATCTTTAATAAAAACCAGCAGAGCGGCTCTGGGCACTGTGCTTTTTCCTGGAGAATTCAAGGTGTTGAATTCTATTTGACGTGAAGAGTCAAACTGTACACCTCTGTGATTTGTGATTGATGTAACATTTATCTGAGCACTGTGAAAGGGGATTCCAAACTCGCTAAAGGCTCTCAAATGAAAGCTCCTTGTTAACCAGAGGGGAAAAAAGCAAAAGCCAAGCTTTAACCTTGAAGCACACTATTCCCTTCCAAAGGCACTCTTGAATAAGGCAATGAAATCAGACCATATGAAAGCCCTGCTCAGACTTTCTGATCCTTCTGCAGATGTTTGCAGACACCCAGCCTTGGAGACATGGCTGAAAGCACATGCATCTACCTGCAAAGGATTAGAGCTCCCTGAACAGTACTCAGGGGGAGGAGCAGCTGCAGTGGAAGCTGTCATTATGCTTTTTGCTTTCCTGTCTCTTAGCTGCCAGGAGAAGCAACACCCTTGGTAATTAATGGACCCAGAGGTTATGGCACATTCTCAGCAGCCAGGACAAGCTGAAATTCAAGGGCTCTCTGTGGGAGTGACAGCTGCCTAAGTCGGGTGGCTACAAAGACTCCTGAAAGTGTCATGCCAGTCTGTGGAAGTCTCCACCAATAACACACTCTTTTCAAGCCTGATGGACAGCTGTCAACTAGACAGAAACAAGATTGCACTGGATAGAGCTGTCCTGGAAATGTTTCTTTTACAGTCAAGAACAGTGATGTGTTTCAGACGTGCCCTTAGATGATGTAGGCATCTCTAACACCTATGGTAGTTGTAAGGCCCTTATAACCTTGACACATTTTCCACTTCCAGTGCTAGCATAAGTATCTTAATGTCTCTGTAGGCTTCTGAGGCAAGTGAGAACAAGAATGGGCAGTGGGTTTGAACTGGCAGAGGGGAGATTTAGACTAGATGTCAGGAGGAAGTTGTTTGCAGTGAGGGTGGTGAGACACTGGCACAGGTTGCCCAGGGAGCTTGTGGTTGCTCCCTCCCTGGAGGTGTCCAAGGCCAGGTTGGATGTGGCCTTGAGTGACCTGTACTAGTGGGAGGTGTCCCTGCCTATGGCAGGGGATTGGAACTGGATGATCCTTGAGGTCCCTTCCAACCTTCCCATTCTGTGATTCTATGATTGAGCTGATATACAATTCTAAACTGAGATAAAGGACTTGCTGTTCTCAGGAAATCCAATCAAGGGTAAGAAGGAACTTGTTCTGCACTAGGACTAGGTGTAACAACACTGCTGCAAGAGCTGCTCTAGAGCCAGAAGAACACAGAGGAAGATGGAAAAATAAGAACGAAGTAGCTTCCTGCATTTTGGACCTAGGACAAAGTAACCAGCCGGATACACAATCAACCAAATGCTAATGTATTTTAAAAGCAATATTACAGGCTACAGCCCTTGGATAGAAATGTTGTATGGTAAAAATAAGAAGACTGAAGTCTGTAGGAAGCATGAACTCAGTTTTTATAATTGGAATTTTTTTTTTTTTTTAGAATCCTTTGTAGATTTTGGGTTATGTCTGTTTGCAGTCTAGGATACAAATGTTCAAACAGCCTCGAGCACTTCAGGCTGAGCTTGGGTAGTAAAGGATACGTAGTTTGTAATAATATTCTTGCTGCTTTGTTTAATCTGGGTTTTGGTGGGGTTTTTTCTTTGGCTTATGTGATTAGGATGTTGATATTTAACGTGAAATAAACCTTACAAATGTGCACAGCCTACATCACCTAGGCCAGTAATCACCCTGCAGTACATTTATGCACAAACACTCTATTCAGTTTTGTAAAGAAGTCTCTTCACCTCAGGCAGCAAAAGATCAAAACTGGAATGCTCTGAACCCATCCTTCACCTGTAATCAGTGCATTGCTGTCTGTGGTAAGCTCTGAGATGCAGGTGAGACAGCTGCAGTAGCACATCATCCAGCTGCATCACACCTGCACAAGCTGCTCAGGGGCTGTAAGCTGTTCTGATGCGTAACAGCACACAGCCAGCACTGCTCTAACTGTGTCACAGCTGTGGACAGCCATGGGCAGTAGCTTGTGGAGCAGATGTTGTGAATGATGTGTGCCCAGAGCAGCACCGCTGTGGTACGCACAGCAGCTGTCAGCACCATTTAAAGCCTGCTGCAGTGGGTGTGCTCAGGGATGTCCAACATTGGTAATTCCATTTCTAGGGCTCACTGGGGCCAGCTGCCTGGGACAGCAAATTGTGCACGAGCACTTAAGTACAAAGCCTGCTCACCTAACAGCATCCTCTACGTTAGTTACTGGTGTTTCTGGTGAGACAGTGCTGACTGCAGTTCCACTTCTCAGGGCAGTTTCATACATCCATGCTGCAGGCTCCCTCTGGAATGCAGCATGAGACACATCTATGGTGCACCCCCTGGGACTATCACCTTGCCTTTCCTCTTCTCAGATTTGCTATGGAAAAGAGAGTTTGTTTCCTACACTCAAAAGAACAAGTCAGCCATTTGCTCCACAACTGATGAGTGCAGCTCACAAAGGCACTGTCACTGCTGGTCTGAAACAGACACACAACCTTTTCTGGAAGTGTCCTTACAGCTGCCACATGCACAGGGATGGAAAGAGGTCAGTCCATGGGTGCAGAAAGAAAGGCGAGCTGCCCTCTCCCTGAGCTGCAGGAAGACTCCAGCCTCTGAGGAACCTCGCAGTACCATCACCTTTGGGCACACACCCACTAGTGACAGGAAGCCTGCATCCTTTTCTCATCTAGGTTAACACTGAACAACACTGTACCTCCATACCTTTTCTTCCTCTGCACCTCAAGTGTTTCTTGGGGACTACAGGCCCCAGCCTCACAGGTGGTAGAGGACTCCAGCTGAGCCAGTGTAGCAGAGAGCAGGGAGGAAGCCCACTGCCATGCTCTTAAGATTTGTAGAATATGCAGAGGACAGAGTCTCAAGCTATGTGCCTGCCCTGCGGATCCTTCCTCACGGCTCTTGTTTATGGTGAATCCTGCAGGAAACACGAGGCCTTTCTCTTCCAATGCACTGCCATTTTATGCAAAGAACTGGAGTCACAACCGTGCACACAAAGCAGTCCCCACGTTAGAGGTAATATACTTGCCTATAATTAAAGCTCTATAAAAATGTTCTCTGAAGTCCTCTCTAAACCCTGTCGTTATGAACTCCTAGGAGAATGTGTTGCAGAGCTTTGAGGCAGTCACTTCAGTGCTCAGACCTAACGAGAGGAATGTGCACTCGATGGGAGACAAGAGTCAGGGCAGGACACTTCTTTTTGCCGCGGTCGCTAATGTGTCGAGTGGCGATCGTGGGAGAAACTATTTGGCACAATTCTTTTCTGCAAGCTTTCCAAGCCCTCTCTGTGTACTTTATATAACGTATCAGCCTGCTTTTCACTTCACTGGTTTGATAAAGCTTGTTAAATATAAACTTGGCTTCTTTTTCATGGAGAGTTTTTCTAAGCTCCGAGTGAGCCAATACATCAACACTGCCATGTTCTCAAAGTTCATGAGCTAAGTCCTTCATAGATGTGTGAACGTGAGGAGGAACACTGACTAAGTGTGTAAGGTTGATTGCTTTTCAGCTCTTTCATCCTTTGGAAAACAGTAGGACTTTCAACTTGCTTGCTAATTGCTAGGCTTGGAAGATTGAGACGCTGTGCACGTCTGTCAGGTTATTTGTAATTACAGAATCATCACTGGTTTGGTCCTGCAAACCCAAAACAAAACAGAGTGCAGCTTCATATTATTAGCAGCTGCTATTACGAACACAGTCCTCTGCCTTACAACAAGCACTGCATTCTTAGGCCATTCCACTCTACACAACAATCATGGCCAAGCTCTCCATTTATTAAAAACAACAACAGAAAAGGACACAGATTTTTTCACTGACTAGCTGTGATTGGAAGTTAAATACCACTTCCAAAAAAACCCCACAAGTGCTGTGAGCTCATGCAGAACTAACAGGAAATAGCTAAAAGCAAGAGTAGTCCAGAGGTCAGTCTGACTTGGCAAACAAGACTATGTCCTCTTTTACTCCAGGCAAGACTTTGATAGGTGCTAAGCTAAGAAGGGGCAAAAGAGATACACTGTACCGTTTTATCTGGAGCCTGTGGTGTGCAGGATATGTTGCCTCAAACTCCACAGGCTCAAACTCTGCAGTCAGAATGATTTCAAGAAGGGCTTTGCTGGACTGCCCTATCCTCTGCAGCACCGTTTGTGTAAGAAGGGAGAGCTGGTGCTGGCATATGACCATTCTAAAGTCTGGTCTTGAATTTCTCAAGCAGTTACAAGGTTCATTAACTGTGACCTAAACCAAACATTCTATCTGTTTCCAGAAGATTTTCTGAAGAGTGACCTGCCTGCCTTTCTGTGAGCAGCTGTTCAGAGGCTGCAGTGGCAGCCGAGTTTCAGGGGAAGGCAGCTAAAGTTAACAGTGTTCAGAAGCTGGCACAGCAGACCTGGGGATAAAACGAGCTGGAAGATGACAGATGATGTGACTTGTAACACTAGAGTACAAACAGGAAGAAAGTTCCTACCTTAAATGCTTCAATATTAAGACAAATCCATGTTACAGTGGCATTTGTCAGGCAGCTATTAAACTGAAGCTACTGTAGTATCAAGGAATAACAAAACCACATTCTTCTAAACTTTTTTCCAACAGCTTTGGGAATCACATAGCTGCATTAACTGCACTTTCTCACTCACTGAAAAGGGGACTAGAAAGAGTCAATTTGTACTTTTTTTTTTTTTTTTTAATAGCTGTTATGAGAAAAATCTCCTAATTCCAATCCTTTCAGCTCCACTAAGGGTTGAAAAGGAAAACTGCTGAACTGTCTTAATACAGATAAAGAATTTTGTCTGCACTTTCCTGATACATGGTGTCTTGCTTTGTCTTTAGGTTTGTTTTTCATGCTTGTCACACAGACCCTGAAGGTAGCAGAAATTCTTCAGTTTTATTGTGAAGTTCATTCTCTTTGTTAGAGAGTAAGCAAAAAAGATCACAGAATTGCCAGGGTTGGAAAGGACCTCAAAGGTCATCCAGTGCCGACCCCCCTACCATGGGCAGGGACACCTCACACTACATCAGGTTGCTCAGAGCCACATCCAGCCTGACCTTAACCTCCAGGGATGGGGCTTCTACAGCTTCCCTGGGCAATCTGTTCCAGTGTCTTACCACCCTCATGGTGAAGAACTACTTCCTAACATCCACTCTAGTTTTGCTCTATTCCCCCTACTCCTGTCACTACCTGGCATCCTAAAAAGTCCTCCCCAGCTTTCTTGTAGGCCCCTTCAGATACTGGAAGGTCACAATAAGGTCTTCTCAGAGCCTTCTCTTCTCCAGACTGAACAACTCTCTCAGTTTGTCTC
Organism: Semnornis frantzii; assembly: GCA_013399775.1. NCBI lineage: Eukaryota > Metazoa > Chordata > Aves > Piciformes > Ramphastidae > Semnornis > Semnornis frantzii. The sequence goes on from VWYK01124143.1 coordinate 39,940, forward strand.
CATAGGAGAGGTGCTCCAGCCCTGCACTTCACTGTAATTTGTATCAGTCCTGAAATAGTTAAATATTAAGCCATTGCTGCATTCCTCCCCCACTGCCATCCCCCCATCCATATCAGAAGATTATCCTCAGTGCCAGATTCCACTGTCTGCATCTGACTAAGTGGTTCAAAGGCCAAGTGTAGGAATTCCATTTTAAAAAATAGTGATTTTTCTGTTCTCTGAAAAAGCATCTCCCAAAGTCACTGCAGACATTTTTAGGAAAGGGATAAAAACTGTAACACCCCAAAACCTTTCAAAACCTTCAAAGGCATTTAAGTAAGAGTATCAACATAATCATTTGTGCTCTTTGTCACCACTGAACAGACACATTTCACAGGTCCTCCCAGAATCACAGAGTTAACCAGGCTGGAAGAGACCTATCACCTTCTAATTATTTAAAGCATGGTGCTGAGTGCCTCATCCAGTCTCCTTTTAAACACTCCACCACCAGCCCATTCTAATGCCAATCACTTTCTGTGAAGAACTTCTTCCCAACATGCAGCCTAAACCTGCCCTGGTACAGCTTGAGGCTGTGTTCTCTTGTTCTGTTACTGGTTGCCTGGGAAAAGAGACCAACCCCTGCCTGGCTACAACCTCCTTTCAGGTAGTTGTAGAGAGACCTCCCCTGAGCCTCCTCTCCTCCAGGCTGAGCAACCCCAGCTCCCTCAGCTGCTCCTCGTAGGGCTGTGCTCCAGCCCCCTCACCAGCCTTGTTGCCTTTCTCTGGACACGTTCCAGCACCTCAACATCTTTCTTAAATTGAGGGGCCCAGAACTGGACACAGTATTCAAGGTGTGGCCTAACCAGCGCTCAGGGGCAGAATGACTTCCTCAGCTGATTGCAAGTGCAGCAGCACATTCAGGAGTGCTCTGAAGTGAAAGATGAGGACAAACAGCAGGTCAAGTAACAATGAAGTGAGAAAATAAGGAGCAACTAGTCACCAAGGAGAAGGTTAAAGAATGAAAAAGTACAATCTGAGAGATGCTTGCAGGAAAGTACCCTGGCTCAGGATCACTTCGTCTCCTGCTATGGACCAATCCTAGACCACCAGTATGTTTGCAGGGTTTGGACTAGGGCACTAGGACACCTGTCAGTCTACAGCACACCAACCACCTTTTTGCCATGGACTGCCCCACGGGAGTACCACCCCTTCAGATGCCTCAGCTGTCACCTTGTCTCTGAAAGGCTGGCTAAAGGCTCCAGAGCCTGAGGGCAGCAAAAAGGAAGATGTCTGTGCATCACGAGATAACCTAGCTTCAACACTACTTTAAATATTGAGGTCTTTGGCAGATGCTAAATGCTAGAAGATGAGAATTGCAAGTCGTTTCTGGCTGCAGTGCTCTCTCTGTTAGGCTTTGCTCAGTAACAGTCGCTGGTGCTTGACATGTTGTCCCTGCTGTATTGTGCACTGAAGCCTTTGAAGCTGTGTATGCATATCACAGACCTCAAAGGGTGGTAGCTGGCCTTAACAGTGGATAAACACTTAGCAGAGATCAACTTTCCTGTGTTTGTTGTATGTTCTTTAAAACATAAGCTTACAGTCAGGAAACAAACACTTCCCTACTTGCCAAATCTGTACCTGAAGCACAGGTATAGAAAGCATTAGCTTCAAAATTGAGCCTCTAGGGACAATACAGGAAACCAACTGTAAATAGTACAGATGATTGCTATTACTTCGTGGAAACAGCTGAAAACTGCTCCTCTGCTACACAATTCCAGAGAATACTTGCAGGGCAAGACAGCCTGGGGACTGCACTGCCACAGCCTAGAATCATTTCCACAGAATTCTGTATTTTTAACTATTGGTTCCAATTATATTAAGTCTGGAGAGTCTTCACTGTATTTCTTTTTAGAATTACATATAAAAAGATTTTTTATATTTTAACTCCATTCTTTTAGATTTTTTAACAATATAGATTGTTTAGAAAACAACCTTGAAAAAGCCAAAAGCACACTCCTCTGAGTAGTGGCAGGATTTATCTGCCTAAAGCTTAGGCTAGTTTCTATCTCTATTGTAGGTTTATCAAACTGATTGACTACAACAGCTTAAATGTCAACAAGGAAAAAAATCATTTTCCACAATCAACGAAGCATTTCACTTCATCGTGACCTAAGAGACCCCAAGAAGTTACCACACAGATGCCAAAACAGCTGGAAAACTCCCACGTTGCTTGTACACCTGCTCTGAGACAGCAAACCTTTCCTCCTACACTGCCTCAGCAGCTTTACTGTAGATCAAGCTGAAGGAGAAGGGCTGATCCAGCACACTCTTCCCTCTCTCTAGCAGCAGAAGTGAAGATGGAATTAGGTGCTGAATATTTCTTGGCAGAGAACATGTAACTCTGCACGTGCCAGTAATGTCTTCTGTGCTGTGCACTAAAGCTGGCACATAAATGGTACTGCAGCCTTCAAAGCAGCTCTCAAATGCGTTCATGCCATGGGAATCTTTACTATCTTCAACTTTTCATGTATCCATTTTCCACAGAGGCAGTCCAGGAATTAGCCTCTAAGATACACAACTTCACAATTGCTTTGTCTTAAACAGCCAAGACTGAATTTGTACAATAAAGTGACATAATGGAGTCTTTAAGTAATTAGACATGGTCTCATTTTTTTCCATTCTTAAAGGAAATATGCTAAAAGCCAATCTTGACTCTCTGCAGTTTGAATTTGTTAACTATGAGTTAGGTTTGATTTCAATGTTTTTCAATGAAACATCTTCCATTTTCCCCAGCTTTCACCTGAAAGTGTCATTAAGCACTTGTACAGTACAACATACTCGCCAATCATTCTGGGGAGAAAAAAAATGACCTTTTTTTATTGAATTGACCCAGAACTTCCTCCACACATTTTTGTTTTAAGTCATAATCAATTATTTGTGTACCTTTATCAAATAAATTCTTTCAGTTTTGTGTCTTGGCTCTCACTAATAAAGCATTCCAAGAAAAACTACCAACACACCGATGGCATTCACCTCACTGCATCAACAGTTCTGATAAATGAAAGGATATGTAAAATTACTTACTGAAGACATCTCCCCGGGGTTTCTGAGGATCTATCTGTATCCTGTTGTCATCTGTAACTCCTTGGTAAGATGTAGTTTCAATGGGAACATGTAATGGCTCTTCAGTTGTTAGAGGATACCTTTGTGGTGGTAGTGTAGGTCTCAATGTTGTAGGCTGTGGTGGAGGTGGAGGCCTTGTCACTGGTTTTGTTGTCACTGGCACATATCTAGTGGTTGGCCTGGGTGTAGGTCGAGCTGTCGGCCTGGGCATTGGTTGAGCTGTTGGCCGAGCTGTCGGCCTGGGTGTAGGTCGAGCTGTTGGCCGAGCTGTCGGCCTGGGTGTNGGAGCTGTCGGCCTGGGCATTGGTTGAGCTGTTGGCCGAGCTGTCGGCCTGGGTGTAGGTCGAGCTGTTGGCCGAGCTGTCGGCCTGGGTGTAGGTCGAGCTGTTGGCCTGGGCGTAGGTCGAGCTGTTGGCCTGGGCGTAGGTCGAGCTGTTGGCCTGGGCGTAGGTCGAGCTGTTGGCCTGGGTGTCGGCCTGGTCACTGGGCTTTCTGTAACAATAGCAAGTACATGTGGTGGTTTGAGAGGTTGCCTCATGCTTCCAACATCAGGAATCCTATTGGTTATAGCACTGCCTCCCTTAGGGAGCGTGCTGTTGCCCTTGAATTTACAATATGGACCAGGTGGTTCAATCATAGCATTAGGAATAACTGCAAAGAGAATCAAAATGGGACCTATATGGACATCTGAGTCTCTCCTTCTCTCCATTAACTTAACGATGTCTTTCATTACGACATGGAGGGCCTTTGCTGAAATTGTTTCTCTTTCTCTGAATAGTTCCACTAACAGAAGCATGCTTTAGCATCAGCACTTCTGAATGACCACATCCCTTTAGATACTATTTCTCACTGCAGTAGTTTACAGGTGATGTAGAATGACTTCAAGGCAAAGAGACTTCCATCCCCACCTCTCTCTCAGCAATGGTAATACTTACATAAACCTTGCTGTTAGTAAAAATACATGGACAGGAAGATGTGTATTATGAAGCTCTCCAGACTGGTCAAGTCTGCACTCAGGAACAGAGGTGAGTTTAGTAAGACTCCAGTGTTACAGCCATTGTGGTCATAGGTGGCCAGACAGGTACCTTTGGCTTAAAGTTCTCTTTCAGAGCCCCCACTTCTAAATTTTTTTCCTTGCCACTAAGCATTAATAAAGAGATTGAACTGAAGCCAACAGCCTTCGTTTAGATCTTTACCTTTGTTAAACACAAGCAAACTAGGGAAATGGCATATTTTCAGCCTCCAGAAAAAGGAGGTGAACTGGACACCACCCACGCCACAGTGACAGCACCTACAATACATCTGCCCCAGCACATCATAAAGAAAGGACGACAACATTCAGCTTAGTTTCACAAGGGGAGTTTCTGCAGACATGAACTGCAAAGATGCCTGCTTCATTATTTCTGATTTTCTGTTTGCTCACAAGCCTTCTGTATCTCATGGGGGATCTTAACAGCCTCATTAAGAACTCCAGTCATGTATTTTGTGTGCAAGTGTTTCACATACAACAGAGCTAAAGTGAGGAGCTGTTTGTTAAACACTGGACTGTTTGATGATGACAGGCAAAAAGGTGGTGCCACCTGTTCATCACTCTTCTTTGTTCTTTAAGGGATATTAAAATTTAAAGTACACCTTAGGACTGTGTCCCAGTAACTCATGTGAAGAGTGTCCATGTATAATTTGAGGCAGTCAAGTTGTGAGAGATCCAGATCCCCTTCCCACGACAGCTACGGCCAAACGAAACATGCAGTGGAACTGCTCTTTAAGGAGATGAGTGAGTCACCCAAGACCTGAACCCATGCATGAACACAGGGTCCTCCAGAAGACTCAGCAGATGTCATAGAGGTGTCCAATGTAGGGGACCCCTAATGGCCTATTCTGTAGCATAGGGGATGGTTGCTTCTTGCAAGAGAGGGGTGAAGAGGATTCTCCACCAGGGAATTCTTCCAAAGGAGTCCTCCCACATCTGGGGAGCAGCAGGGAGCAGACGTGGCAAGCGGCTGAAATGGCACAGTGAGAGGGTATAAACAACAACGGGGTCTTAGGAACATGTACTGTCTGCCCTGAACCACCCTGGTCCCTCAGTTCTCATCCTTAAGCAATCTCTAGAATGAAGCTGTGAACAGGGAGAGGTGAATTTCTTTCCAATTATGAAAATGTCTCAAGGAGAGGTATTTTTATCAAGGCATGCTAAGATTTGGAAAACTCTGACTACACTCCCTGGCCTTTTATTAAGTATTAAAAATAGTTAAGAGAAGCTGAGCCCAACAGTGCTGTACCTCACAACGTGCACATTCACACACGACAGGGCCCACGCTCACTTTCAGAGTGCTGTTACGTACGTGTGCAGCTCGTTCCGTTGCCTCTGTACCCTTCTTTACACTTGCATTTGTAGGATCCCAGTGTGTTGTAACATTGTGAGAAGCTGCCACACTGGTGGTGCCCAAGGGAACACTCATCCACGTCTGAAACAGAAAGAATCCTTTACATCAGAGAGGCTTTTTTGCTTATCCCTGCAAACCCACAAGTGTTATTAGTTTTGAGAAAATAAATAAAACTGAGTTGCCAGTAAGATAAGGAAAGCAGACAGTCACAAATCAATGTGGTGATGCAAACATCAGGGTAAGAGAGACCAATGTGCAAGTCTGGTACTGCTCAGCTTGTGCCTTGATGTCAACTTCAGTGTTGTGCTCTGGGCAGACTGCACGAACTCAACAGAAGATCACAATTTTTATAATCACCTCTTAAGGGTGACACAGGGAAATAAGAGTTGAGTGCAGGAAAATGCATGTTCTTAACCACACAGGCAATCAACTTTGTTCATAAAATGCTTCTTATGCCATGTCCAAATTACCTCTTATATTTTATTTCCATGTTTTCTGCTAGTGATGAAAGCAAAAATCTCCAAATTGCAGTGCTCTGTAGATTTCCCTCCAAAATACAAACTTAAACATAAGACAATGAGACAATGCCTCATTATATCCTTTTTTCTATGAAAGGATGACAACCAGTTGAGGCCTGGGAAACTAAGACAATGGGGCCTGGGAACACTGTTGTTGAAAGGCATACGCCAGCTACCTTCCAGCTTCATGTCCAGACAAAGACAGGTTATTTCCCAACCCCTGCCTTCTCCACCTCTTTCAGGAGAAGAAAGGTTGGTCAGCCTGTGTGGGAAGGAGCTGGGGTGTACTCGGCTCTAGCCACATTTTCTTATCTTACATCTTGCAGCATGCTCCAGAGCACACCTGCTTTACAGCTCAGGCACAGCTCATACACTGCTCCAAACGTACAACTGCCTGTGGGGACAAAGGCTTTGGAAAGAATTCCTGAAGTCATCGGCTCTGCTTTCCCACTAGCTTCTACAGGAGAACCAATGACAAAAATGAGGGCCAAATACATGCTTTCTTCTTCACAGTCTATTTCTATAACCCACTCTCTCCTAAAATACAAGTGCAGTGCAACCTAAACCAACCTGCTTCGAGATTTCAGCCACAAGAAGCAAACATTCCTCTTTAAACCTTAATTTAAGCCTTCCATTTCCTTTTAGGACATGCAGCTCTATGACACACACACGAGAAGTTGTTCTTACCATGGCATTGGTATTTGCCTCCGATGTACATTAGATCGAAGCCTTGGTGACACCTGCAGATGTAGCTTCCAAAAGTATTGACACAGTGCCTAAATCGTGGGCAGATAACCCTCCCAGAAGCACATTCATCAATGTCTGTGGAGAGAAACAAACTGCATCACTCCCAAGAGCAGCCCAAATACAATCTGTAGTGCTTTCACACAATGAAAAACTAAAGACTAACTGAAGTATTTTTGATCCTCATGGTTACATAGGCAGGTCAGTCAGCAGTTACACCTGAGCACTTCTGTGTCATCTCAGTTCAGCTCTTGGTCATGAGCCCATATTTTTACACTTCCCATGCCAGATGCCTTTACAAACACCGAGTGACAAGAGACTCACTGGCAAAACATGTATGGCTACTGAAGGGCAGGAATAGAGTTCTGCACCTGGGAAAGAACAATCCCAGGTATCAGTATAGGTTGAGGACTGACCTGTTGGAAAGCAGTGAAGGGGAAAAGGACCTGGGAGTCCTAGTGGATGGAAGGTTGACCACAAGCCAGCAATGCACTCTTGTGGCCAGGAAGGCCAATGCCACTCTGTGGTGTATTAGGACTGTGGCTAGTAGGTCGGGAGAGGTGCTCCTCCCTCTCTACTCTGCCCTGGTGAGGCCCCATCTGGAATATTGTGTCCAGTTCTGGGCCCCTCAGTTCAAGAAGGACAGAAAACTGCTTGAGAGAGTCCAACACAGAGCCACAAGGATGCTTAAGGGAGTGGAACATCTTCCTTATGAAGAAAGGCTGAGGAGCTAAGCTTGGAGAGGGGGAGCCTGAGGGGTGATCTCATTCATGTCTAAAAATATGTAAAGGGAGAGAGCCAAGAGAATGGAGCCAGGCTCTACTTGGTGATGCCCGATGACAGGACAAGGGGCAATGGGTGGAAGCTGAGGCATAGGAAGTTCCATGTAAACATGAGGAAAGATTTTTCACTGCAAGGATGATGGAAGGCTGCCCAGGGAGGGTGTGGAGTTTCCCTCAAAACCTGCCTGGATGCAATCCTGTTGATCTGGTACAGGTCAGCTGAGGTCAGGCTGAGAGACTGTCTGGGCTACCATTCGCTTTGTAGCCCTTGGACACCAAGCTGGAGCTTGCTGTGTGCTTGAACCCTAATCCCTCACTGAGGCAGAGGCCTGCCATGCACAGCTGCCTCTGACGCACGCTGCTCCTGACACTTGTTGGTTATCTACAGGGCTCAGTTCAAGCCTTTGCTCTACAGCTCTATCAGGCTCTTGATCTATGGGAAAGCAAGATTTTGCTCTCCCTGCAATTTGCTTCCAAAAGAGCACTTGGGCTGCAGGTGTCAAGAGTGCAAAACAAAGCCAAGTGATTGATGCCCTGCTGGTTGTGAAAGAGGCCCAACCAAGGCTGAGAGAAGCCCAAGTCCCTTGCAAAGCACAGCAAAAATGTTACCATAGAACTGCTGGCTAGCTAGGGCAGCCACCTAAAGAGGGGAGATGGAGCTTCCAATTCTCTAAGCTGTGTTTCCCACAACCAAAAGAAGTGACTTAAAAGTCATGAATTGCTGGCTGGCTGGGCTCTCCCAGTAGCTCCTGCTGGCACAGTCCCACTCTGCATGAATTACTGAGGACAGCAAGGATTCAGCCCCTCAGCTCCCACACTCCTGGCCCATCAGACTGCTCCAAAATAACAGCTCTACTTTATGTTCAGATGGGAGCATTTCTACAGTGCCACAGTAAAGGCCTGAATGTGAAAGAAACAAGGCAAGTACTGGGAACCTCTCCACATGCCTGAATTTCTCTATAAATCTGCCTCTCGGTTTGAATCTATTGAAGCTTTAGATTTTGAGTGCATTATTAACAGTTTTATAAATTCCACTGTGTTCCTAACTGTTATTTAACTTACAAGCCATAATTTTCTGCCCTTTATTAGTGCATTATTTCAAGGTTGCAGATTTCAGACTAGATTAGGAGGAGCTAGTTGGAGTTCTTTGTTATTTTTATCTTTAAATCACAACTTCAAAAGCAATTCAGTAAAAGATTCCCTACTGACTAAGCCTCATCATAGCATGGCTTATGTTAAAACCTCAGGTAGTTTGTCCTGCCTCCCCCTCTGCACACATTCATGTTTTTGCAAATTTCCTTAAGTAAGAAGTATTTGGGGTGAGGAGAGCACAGCAGTGGTACTGATCCATTTTCTAGGCATTTAGACATCCTAATGACAGGACTGAATTGCTAAACAGTACACTGCTGAACACTGAATGCTGCTTCCATTCAATAAGAGAGGTGGACAGGTGACTGTCAGTGGTGGGAAAACCACTTTTCCATCATTAGCTAGAAGTGGTGCTGTCAGTATGCTAGAGGGATGTGACATCATCAAGAAAGACCTGGAGAGGCTGGAGAGGTGGGCCCAGGTGAACCTCTTGAGATTCAACAAGAGCCAGTGCAGTGTTCTGCACCTGGGTTGGAACAAGTCTCATTAACAATACAGGCTGGGGGACGAGTTGACAGAAAGCAGTCCTGCAGAAAAGGACTTGGGGATGCCGACGGATGAGAAGCTGGACTTGAGCAGACAGTGTGAGCTTGCAGCCCAGAAGACAAATCACACCCTGGGCTGCTTCAAAAGCAGCGTGGCCAGCAGATCCAGAAAGGTGATTCTGCCACTTGCCTCTGCTCTGGTGAGATCTCACCTGAAGTCCTGTGTCCAGGTCTGGAGCCCTCAACACAAGGAGGACGTGGACCTGATGGAGTGGATCCAAAGGAGGGCCATGAAATGATCAGGGAGCAGGAATACCTCTCCTACAAGAACAGACTGAGGGAGCTGGGGTTGTTCAGCTTAGAGAAAAAAAAAGGCACTGGGGAAACCTAACAGCAATTTTCCAGTACCTGAAGGGGACCTACACAAGGCTGGAGAGGGACTCTTTACAAAGGCCTGAAGCAACAGGGCGAGGTGCAATGGTTTGAAATTGCAGAAGAGGAGATTCAAACTGGACGTTAGCAACAAGTTCTTTACCACGGGGGTGGTGGAACACTGGAACAGGTTGCCCCAGGAAGGTAGTTGAGGCCCTATCCCTGAATAAACTCAAGGTCAGGCTTAACAAGGCTCTTAGCAACCTGATTTGGTGGAGGATGTCCCTGCTCACTGCAGGAGAGTTGGACTAGATGACCTTTGGAGGCCACTTCCATGGGATCATAGAATGGTTTGGGTTGGAAGTGCTTATGAGTAGTTTCCTGCAGTACAATGACTGTGGCTTCTTCCAAGTCCATGGGCCCATGTCAGTTCACACCTGAGCCCAAAGGCTGTTTGCCTTCTATGAAAACTAAGGTGTGAAGGGGTGATTTGTGTTCTGATCTCAGCCTGGACTTTGCCAGCCCACAGAGCTGCTCCAGAGGCAGAGAAGAGACAGCATCTAACGCATGTGATACTCAGCCTTCAACAGAAAAGCAGAATTACAAACCTGTGCTTTCTCTCCTGCTATATGACCACATTACCAACTTAAACACTAAACAACTAATAAAACTGATGAAAAAAAGGTTTATGAGCCCATATTTTCAAGTTTCTACACACAGGCAAAACAAATAGAAAGAATTTTACAGTGAAAAGAATTATTTTCCATCCTCAAACAATTTCAGATCTCCTGAAGCTGAAATGTATATACTGCCAAGGTCTTAAAATGAAAATTCTACTCCAAAAAAAGCTGGCAATACTGACTGATTTATTGAGTCAACAGCCATTAATCAATTCATTAGTCAATCTGTATTTTTGCTAAATCCTTTTCTGGATTCTTTTTCAACTTGTTGTATTGTAGTTTATACAATTTACCTTCACAATCAAACTGACTGGTGGCTGACTGTGACAAAAGAACTATCAGCATGGGTTAAACTAAGAATAGAATAATGCCTAAAGGAATTTCCACCTGTGCTGAAAATAAACATTCCCAGCTGTCTTTCAAGCTTTCCTCAAATGAGGATTTCATGAGCTGCAACCAATGCACACTTCAATGTTTTTTACCATCATCTATGCTTCTATTTGTACTGCAGCCTCCCCAGCAGTGACAGGCTTGCACCCATGAAGAAAAGGCAGAGTCTTAGCCCCAAACAACTTCATTTCTTGGAGGTATTTACTGGTATTAGTACAACTCAAACTTGATAATGAAGTAACAAAAAAGATGCATGTCCCTTCCAACCTCACCATTCTATGATTCTATGCAAGATGCACCTTGCCAGTAAAGGGGAGTAATCATGTTATGACCCAAGAAGGACAAACATCTCTTCCTGTGAATGCTTTGCCTCTATTGTACAAGACTACTCTGAAATTTTTGTGGAACATGTTGAAAATAGGTTATGACACCAGTCTGAATGAAGCACATTCAACTGAAATGTGGGTGCACAGTTCTTTCTTCTAGTAAATTACACCTGAGAAGTGGAAGTGCTTCATATTACAGGTTCCAGTGCTAGACTTCAGCGTTAAAAGTGCATTTATTTCAAAGCATGAAGCTTGCCTGAATATAAAAATGCACACTTGGAGACTCCTGCAAGTATTTTTCTAGCAAGCTCTTGTACTTCCTTAAAACTATACTTAAAAACCATTAGTCTCACTCTCCCAAAGACCCCTGCCTGCCATGTTCTCTGCAGTGTGATTAATTGCTATTCAATCCCTTCGGCACATGTCAACGATGGGTTTCTTCCTCCTGTTCTGCCCATTCTTTTGCATACATACACATGCCAAAGACATGCTTTAGAAAGCCAATGACTCAGAGCTGAGCCTGCTGCTCACATTGGACAATCTAGAATTTGTCCCCTGCCCTATCAACCGAATCTTGGTCAGCATGGGTCATCCACTTGGAGAACTACCTCCCCTATAGAGAGCCAAGATACCCGAATGCATAACTAGGACATGCACATTCTCTTATGTTCTTTCAGTGCAACTGTTGCCACAGTTTAGAAGTGTAGAACCGCACAGGATATCAATAATAAAAATCACTGAAGCATCATACTCAGTTGGGACACATAGGTAATGACTAATGAAATCACACATCACTGTTCTCCAGGCCATACCAGAGTGTGGCACAACACAGTCTGATTAACCATAAGCACCTCTTCCATGTTCACAAACCTGGGAACAAAACAGCTGACTTCTGCACACTCTGAATTCCTGAGTTTATTTTAACCTGCAGTTCTCACAGTGTGGAAGGAGGGCTATAGCTTTGACCCCATTAATATCAGGAGTATGCACAGCCCTCCACCTTATTCTAGTATCATCTCAATGATTTGCACAAATTATTTCTCTAGTCCCTGAGCCTAGGCACCACCTTGCTGGATCTGAGGAGAGCTGACCTTTCCATTCCATTTTTTATGCAGGCAGGTATTTTCCAGTCTCTGTTAGCAATTGTTAAAAAAAACAAGTAACAGGAATCTAAGGGCCAAGGGCTTAGATGCCAAATAGCCCATGCAAGTTTTAAATAGCCTCATAGAATGATTTGGGTTGGAAGGGACCTTTAGCTGATGAAGTTTGCAGGACTGGAGAGCACCTAAACAACATTCCTACTCCAATCCTCATCAGCAAAGTCTTTAAAGTGCATGGATGATGCATTCTGAACACTTCTTATAAACTCTTTTGAACTGCATTCAGTGCAATGATAAAAAACATTCTGGATAAGCAAATAAATGAATAAATGAAGTCTACAACCAACCACCTACCTATGCAAGTCCTGCCATCAGGCCCTAGCTGCAGTCCTGGAGAGGGACAGCGGCAGCGAACTTCCCCTTTCAACACATCACATCCATACTGGCAGTTCGCCATCGAGCAAGAAAGGGCATCTAGGGAGAAGTAATTCAACATATTTAGATGAAGAGTCTCAGCAGTACCTTAAAATTATTAAACAACTCTGGGGAACTAAAATGTCTTAGTGATGATGGAAGTGGGAAAATGCTTGTTGAATTTGACAGGTATCCATTCATGCTTTTATTAAAGAGTAAATGAATATGCTTTCCACAAAAAAAAAAACAAACCAAAAAGCCTAAAAGAACAAAAGAAACCACCCAACCCAACCGAGTACACAGGAAAAACAAAACAAACTAAACCAACCCACTCCCCAAAAACAAACAAACAAACCCCTAGCAAACAAAAAATAAAAGCCTACCAGAAGTATAGCAATGTGTGTCATAGAATGCAACTCCTCTGAGGAATATCAAGCCCAGTATGTACTACAAGCTCTCCTGGACAACGTTGCCATTTTAGAATAGGAGCATCTTTAATTAAAGATAATTTCTCTCCCTTTCTGTCTGTCTAGACACTCAAAATGTCCACTTTTATGGGACCAAATAGGAAGCTGATCTCCAGAGAGATGACAGCACAATTTCGTACCACTCAAACAACCAGTACCTTCGGCTTTAACGATTTCATAGTCCTAAGGACATAACAGAGTCACTGCAGGTGTCTCGCTGCAATGAAAACAACAAGCACTTGCCCTTGAAGGCAAATTAACAGTGTTTACAGCACTGAAGAATGCTTCAGGGGAAGCTTGTAATAAAACTAATAAAAGAAAAATATTTGCTCGTGTTTTGTACAGCCTAATTTCATTAGGAAAAAGAATTTCATCTTGTGCAACTGCCTGATTTCCAGCAAGATTAATCTTTTGCTTTGGGACTCATCTTCATTTCATTACAGTTTCCCAGGACAACTCAAGCGGGGATTTCGAGGAGCTTGGAAAAAATAAAAGAAAAAGCAAGCAGGGAGCCTTGCCGTACTGGAGCAGGTTCCATCTGGCATGAGCATGTAGCCATTCAGGCAGTAGCACTTGTAGCTGCCATAGGTGTTCATACAGCGGTGCTTGCACGGCCGCGGCTTCAGCCCACACTCATTCAGATCTGAGGGGAAGGACACAGGGGAAGGAGGTGGGGAAAGAAAACAGACAAATATGTGTGAACAAACTGCTCTTTTGAGTTCCTGGAGAAAGAAGGAAAAACGTGGCAATTAGCTTTTCAGACACAACCCAGCTGATAGCAAGTGTGCAGAAGGGCTGGCAGGAAGCACTGCTCACCCCTCCCGCCCAGGGCTGTATTTTTGGCTGTTTCACAATCTCCTTTCAGAGGTGACAGCATTACCATTAAATTAACTGCCAAGAGACACTTCATTAGGGAAGGCACAAGCTCTGGCTGCCCACCTCTTGACACTACTCATGTTGATGCCATGTCCAGGACCAGCCAGAGCTCTGGAGGAGGAAGAAGAAAGCAAATGTCACTGCTGCAATCACTATCAGTGCTTCTGATAGCAATTCAGTGAGTGGTTATCATGCTGCAAAATTAGTGGCACAGGAAGGTAGAAAAGCCAAAGCTAATCCCCTTTGCACAATCTCCCAGATAAAATGTATTCCTTATCATCTAGAAAACACTGGGAAAACAACAGTATCTGACATCAGTCATACTTGCCAAGGACAATCCATGAAGACTACTATTTCGAATTCACAATTCAATACATAATTTATGACTAAAACCAAAAATACTCAGCCTACAATTTTCATATTGATGGACAAGGGTTCTAACGAGTAAAGGCTGAATGAGTCCCTTCCAACCTTGCCATTCTATGATTCTAGGATTTATCTGGGTGGATTAGAATAATCACTTAGTTATTTGGGTGTTGAGAAGTAAAAATGTCAATAAAGGTGAAAATAATAGATCTATTCATCAATCCAGCCAGGAAGTACTCAAACAACTGAGTTACAACCCTCAGTCTGAGTATTGCGCAATGCTGTCTGGAGGTCTGTTACAGTAAGAGTCACTGTTAATTCCAGGAACTTCTCTAGGAGCCATCTCCACTATTAATCCCAGTCTCATCAAAACTCTCCCTAACTCACACAGCAGCAAAGCACACCTTGGAGCTTGCACCAAGAGGCAGACACACAGCTACTTTATAAAACGCCAGCTAAGAAGGAGCCACATGCTTTCTGCAGGCACCATGTGAAGGTTTAGAGTTAAGACATTAAAACTAAAAGCAAAATACACCTCTGTTGAGAAACAAGTCAGCAGTTCCTAACAGCGTTTATCATTAAATCTGTTATCTTCTGACCTACTTTGTTTTCCCCTTCCTGAGGTCAAGGAAGCCTGAGCATCTCTTTGCCTCTCCCCAGCACCTTTCCCCTAACTGATGGAGGATAAGACCATTTTTGCTTCGATTTCCATGGCCTCAGGAAGAGTAGCATGTTTAGGGATAAGAATGTTTCCTGCTCCCCTCTGCTGTGAGATGGTCATTTTACTCTCTTCCTGCAGAAGCCTGAACAAAAAGTTTCTAGGAAGCCTGAAGGGAAGCATTTGCTCCTAGAGTGGTGAGGAAGACCAAGTGAGTGCAGGATGGACTTTAGTAAGGAAAGTTGCCAAAACAAGGGCTGGACCTGCGCCTGCAAACAAGGGGTGATGACCATCTCTACAGCCTTCCTGCAGCCCATGAGCTGCAAAAAGCACATCCTTTTCTAACTCACCCTTTTGGAGCTGCTAGAAGAACATGCATCTCTCAGCAGGCACTAATGCCACCATCACAAAAGCGTACCTGCTGGCTTTGAGAGAAACAGCCATAGAAGAGAGGTGCATTTCCCACCAGGGAAGCAAGACCTCCAGCTAAGAGTTGTGACTGTTGATAGAGTACATGTCAAACAGAAAAGCAGCAGATGATTAGGCTTAGAGGGTAAGGGCAAATTTTCATTGTGAAAATATTTATGTAAAAAAATGTACCTAAAAAAACCTCAATAATAAACACATAAAAGCTCACATTTTGGGAGGTAAACTTCT
Organism: Semnornis frantzii; assembly: GCA_013399775.1. Lineage (NCBI taxonomy): Eukaryota > Metazoa > Chordata > Aves > Piciformes > Ramphastidae > Semnornis > Semnornis frantzii. Next base: position 55,410 of record VWYK01124143.1, read on the forward strand.
CTGGGCAGTACAAAAACTGTTTTGTTTTTTTTTTTACTTTCTTATGTAAAGCTTATCACAATTAGGCAGCTCCTGACAAACATTATAGCTGTATTTACTTATTTATTATACATGCAACATGGTTGTTTAAAAAGTCCTTGTTAAATTAAAAACCTCTTTTAGAGTTTGACTTAAATTCATGAAAACATCCCCACAGAGCCCACACCATTGGCTATTCTGAGGTGCACAGACAATAATCATTTGGGAGTAAGACAAAGAAAGTTCTGTAAGTCAGCAACATCTGTATTCTTCCTCTATGTTAAAAAAAACAAAACAAAAAACCAAACATCCATTTATAACAGCTGAGTATAAAATAGTTAACTAGAAGTAGGGACATAGAATCAGCCAGGTTGGAAGAGATCTCCAAGATCATCCAGTCCAACCTATCACCCAGCCTTATCAGCTACACCCGTGGCACTAAGTGCTTCAGCCAGTTTTTTCTTGAACACCTCCAGGGACAACACCTCCACCACCCCCCTGGGCAGCCCAGACGTGTTAGAATTGACAGCAGGACTGTATAGCAGTGCCTTTGTTCACTTCAATGTTGACATTCCACTGCAGCTCAGTTTCTAATTTCAGATACTCCTGAAGACTTTATCCGTAAGAGCTGTCTCATGTTTACTTCCAGAGCTACAACCACAGCTCTGAAGCTGAAAATGATAGAGAGTTTGACTCATCTCAGTTTACCATCTTGAATAATGATAATGGTTACATCAAGAGCCTGAAATAATGGGATCTCACTAGAGGATTCTGAATACTACACCACCATTTGGTACAGAAGACTCTTATTACAGAAATGAAAGCTTTGGTACTGGCAAACAGACAGCTACTAGCAATATACTTTGAGAATAACCTGGTCTTAAAAAAGTAGGTGAAATCAGCCACCTCTATAGGATAGCACATCACACACCTTCCACTTGTGAAATCTTGACTAAATCACTTCTCTTGTCTTTGCTGCTTCTCTTTCTGCCTGTGAGCAAATCAGCTTTTAAGTCACACCTTAATAACATGCTGAAAGCAACGCCTGTGCCTTGAAAATGTCAGAATTTTTTAACCTTGGCTTATGTGACAGGAAGGTCATAAGGCAGCAGAAATGGGCTGTTCACACAACTCCACTTAAACCTAAACCTCCTGTGTCAGGGGTTTTCACTTTTGCCTTCCAAATTAGTTATTGGGAGAAAGAGAAGCAGACTGAATTCTGCTGTCTAAGGAAACAAGCACTGGCTGTGGCTGCTGAAGAGGGAAGCCAGCCTGCCAGCAGGCTGGCTGTGTTAGAGCATACTGCTCAGCCCATACTATTTTCCCAAAAACCTTCTCTTCCCCAGTGCACATGGGCACATACTCAGAAACTACATGACAAGCACCATGCAGTTTCCTAGGAGGCACACTGTATGATGACTATCAGGTCCTACACACCAAGGCCCGTGTGAATATGCTGATAGGTCTCTTGATCCACCTCCATGCACCCATGATCTCTAACAAGGTGCTCCCTTAAGAGTCTGGATGTACTGCACATGGACTGGGGAGCACTAAACCAGTCCTGCTATTTCTGTGCTCTGTGTGTTGTTCCTTAAGCAAGGTCTATTTTTACAAGAACAGCTTCAATCCAATATTAGCAGTCAAAGTATCAGCTGTAGCAACATACTTCTTGAACAAATGCTGGTTACTTATCAATTCTGCATTTCAAACAACATCTATACACATCTCAGTATAAATGTCTATACACAAAAAGAGAAGAAATCAGCAGTAGCTTCCAAAAGGAAACTGAAAACTAAAACATATAAACTCAAAGAGTAATAAAAATAACAACCATTATTTTTCTTTTTAATAAAACACCATTCATTCATTTTAGTTGCTTCTAATCTCACACTGGAGCTTTAAAATATAAAGGCCAACAAAGAAGGTCCACGAATCCCTTCAATTTCTATGTGGGCATGTCCACTGACTCTGCTGCACTCGTGAATGTCATTGTTCAGCCACTGAAATTCCCATTTTACCTACAGTTGTAGAGTTAGTGCAAAACCAGCATTCTAAAATAACTTAAGGCACTACCGTGTGCAGCTTGGCAGACTGACAGTTTCAAGTGCTACAGAAGCAGGGCTGAAACAGATGTGGAGGCTGCTGAGCAAAAGTATTTTATTTTTAAACAAATTAAATAAAACTGTGAATGCATGGAAAGGACAAGAATGCTACACTGGCAACTCCAGATGTGACTCATTTGAGCACTGTGTAGCACCAGAAAGGATCTGGAATGATGATGGACTTCAGTGCACACTTAACAATGGGGCACTTATTCCTAGGAAGATGTGATTCACACTGCTTTCTTCTTTAATTAGCTCCTGCAGGAGACTCCAGCAGTCAGACCTTTTATTCATTTCTTTTGCTCATTAGCTGACTTGAATCAGGCCACACACAGAGGTCAACTATTCCATACCAAATTTACTCAGAATTTGACAACAGAAAAGTAGGGACCAGAAACCAACTGGTTTCTGATACAGATAGAAAAACCCAACTGCCATCACCCTACTACAAACAGTAGATCAGCTTTCATTTCTAGCAACAACCATCACATTACCATGGCAAACTCATGACAGATTTGTATCACCCTGAGAGAGTTCTGTTCCTATCACTTAGTCTGAACAATCAACAGCTGCCCAAGGCAGAAGTTAACAATGCTGATTTTCTTCAGCTTCCAGCCAGTTTTATCTTTACTTAACCTTATCAACAATTCCCATCGCTCCCACAAAGAAACTCAGAGTCACACAAGAAGTGCTCACCCTGAGAAAAGAGCACAGGAAAGAAAAAGAACACAAGCTACAACCAGGAGCATGGTGGAGAACCAAGCCAGAATCAGAGTCCAGGCACACAGCACCACGGAAATAGTATCAGTTATTTGCTCTGCATGCTAATCATGCTGCAGGTTCAGCTTTTGCATCACAGCCAATGGTCTATCAAGCCTTCGATGCCTTGGCAAGAACTACCGTTTCAAGCTGTGCAGGTAGAAGGAGCACACCACCTGAAATCCAGGCCCATCTCACCCCTTGATGCTATATTCCTTCCATAATGATCCAGAAGGCGAAAAGGAAGTGCTTTGCTGCTCTGACCAGGTGGACCTGTATATAGCTGCTCCTCTTCACAGGATGGGAAGAAGGCATAAGCAAAATTGAATCACCAGACCTTTGCAATATGCATTACTTCACCATCTAAATATAAATTAACACATTTAAAGTGTCTCTCTATATATATCTGTCTCAAGGGCTGACAAAAATTGCATTACAAAACCAGAAATAAATCAGCAAACTTTACATCACCTTCTGGAACAAGTAAAGCAAGAGCATATCAAGTTACAGAAAAGTAGCTTTGCACATTCTTTGCCTAAAGATAATCTTCCCCAGCCACATGAAATTAACTTGCATATGATTTAGACAGCTGGCAGAACCCACAAGCTCTCAACTGTCTGTATTTTTCTGTGGATATAGGTCTTATTGAAGAGCAGGTATCAATCTTCTGATGAACACATTCTGAAAGAAGTACTAGTTCTGGTTTTTAGAGAGCTGCCATGGGGTACTTTCCAGTTGCTCAGCTTTTTTCTTGACTGCTTACAGCAGTAAACTTGGGATCAAAAATCTAGAATGGAAACACTAAAGCCACTCAGGAAGTTTGACTACTCTGAGGGTTCACATTGCTGCAAAGTCGCTGCAATTTAATTGATGATAGCAACATACTAGATGCTAATCCTAAATTCTGAGTGACTTAAAGTGAGATCTAGATTGCCACTAGGAACGGACAAACATCCAAGCATCACCACACAGGCAGTGTTCAACAGTCCTGCAGTAAGGCTGGGTTCTTCTCTTGGTTTGGTGCCTGGAGTATAGCCTGAATCACGAGCTCCATGAACAGATGAGTCGTAAAGCCTGTTTATTAGCCTGCCTGTACTCAAAGAATGCCTTTCACCAAGAAGCTGAAGCATACTTAGCAGTGCAGCACTGTTCACACATCCTAGAAAGACTTCCATCATTTCTTCTGTCAGCACTATTAATTGCTGTTATTACCAGACCAGAAATGAGAAACACAGCCCCTGGAGTGACTGGGACAGGTGCTGTATTAAGGTAAAATAACACAGATCACACTTATTCTGTGCAATCTGAATTTTCCCCCAGCAAAACCAGGCTGCACCCATGATGCACTTTCAGGTCCCATCCTAACATGGAATCAGTATATGGCAGGAACAGATACCCTGATCCCAGGAACAGCTCAAGCGTCTCACCATATAAAGCAATAGGTACAGGCTACAGGCACCTGAACTGTGTACATTTGGGACATCACAGCCAGCAGAGTCTCAGAAACCTCATGCACACCTGCCATGGCAACTTTGCCATCAATATCAAGAGCATTTGATGAACACCTTTCAAAACACTTCCTGTAATCATTTATCACTGTTCCCCCCCCTTCCTTCTTCCTTCCTTTTAGTGGAAAGCAAATAGATTAGTTCAATACTGCAGCTTTCAAAAATCCTCACTCTTTTGATGTTGTTAATACAGAAAAGGTTATGTGTACATAGGAAAAACTCCTAGTTCACAGCACTGTTTTCTAAAAAAGGTCCAGACTGAGCTAAACAGGTGTGGAATAACAAAATCATAACAATCCATCCAGAGGAGGGCCATGAAACTGGAGTGCCTCTCCTACAAGGACAGGCTGTGGGAGCTGGGGTTGTTCGGGCTGGAGAAGAACAAGCTCCAGAGACCTAATAACAACCTTTCAGTACCCGAAGGGGGCCTCCAAGCAAGCTGGAGAGGGACCCTGTACAAAGGCCTGAAGCGATAGGACAAGGGGCAGTGGTTTGAAATTGCAGAAGAGGAGATTCAAACTGGATGTTAGCGACAAGTTCTTTACCACGGGGGTGGTGGAACACTGCAACAGGTTGCCCAGGGAGGTAGCTGAGGACCCATTTCTCAAGAAATTCAAGATCATGCTCAACAAGGCTCTGAGCAACCTGGTGTAGTGGAGGATGTCTCTGCTCATTCCAGAGTAGCTGGGCTAGATGACCTTTGGAGGTCCCTTCCAACCCAAACCATTCTACAATAGAGTAAATGAAGCTTAAAACAAAACTGAAAAAGACAATGTTCATTTCCATACCAGTTTGGGAAGTGTTAGTAAATCTGAAAACAAGTGTCTCTTTTAAAAGAAAAGAACTCACTCTAAAATCAACATGCCAAAAGAAGTTGGGCAAACCTCGTGATACATTTCTCAACAACAACAACTTCTAAATGTCTCACTTTTCTACCCTACTTCCTCAGCACTCCCAGAAAGCATACAAGCTTTTTAAGTAGGCTGGAAAAGAGAACAGTCTCACTTAGATGTCTTTGTGAACATGTCTTAGGCATCAAAACCTGATAAATCCTGTGTCACAGAGGTTGTATGCTCTATGATCTTTATACCATTGTGTGTTTTCAAGGCAATTTTTGGAGAAACCTCACAATGAAACTACTGAGAGTCCATTACCATGTTTCCAGCTCTCCAGTATGTGTTAGAGTTTATTGCTACCCAGCTGCTTCAGGGTTAGAATCAAAAAGAAGAGTGCATGAATGAAAATCAGCTTGGCAAGTATTATTTCACTATCCAAACCTGAATTTGGTGATTTTATAACGTTCTGGACCACAGCATCTAAATAATTTGATGCAGATCCAGCAGAGGACGTAAATACTCACTTTCCATTAATCTCCCTGACCTCATCTGAACAAAAGCAATGCTTCCCCTGTGTTGCCACACTGCAGATGTCCTTCTCTCTACCACTGTGACTCCCAATATCAGAAAAGCACAGCAGTAACAGACCTGGGATGAGTCTATCTCCCTATAAATGCAAGTGACATACAGAGCATTTGAGGGGGGCAGAGGGGAATTCTCTTTCTTGGGCTTCACTTCCTTACCTTGGTTGCAAGTTTTTCCAGTGTATCCTGGGTGGCACTTACACTTGTTTGGTCCAATGCATTCACCATGTTTGCATCCTGGCTGGCATATAGCTGCAAAAGAGAACATTCCTTATTCTTCCACTCTGGTTACAGCTGTCAGTGCTTTATTTTAAAACAAATGGCAAGGACCCAACAAACAGCAGCACTTATGTTAGTCCCTTCAGCATCATTACATGCTTCAGCTGCCACTGCCCAAACATCAGGTGCACTTGCAAAAACAACCACCACTCCACTACGTGTGGGAAGAGTGAGATACTTGTACAAAAACAGGCCACTGACAACACTACACTGTGCTGTTTCTGCACATCAAACCCTTTTGGTACCTAATCAGCAAGTAGGCACTGGGCCTTCACTTGCTCTATGTATGCATATACTATCATGTCATTAAGTTTGGTAAACCTGGAGTACAGCCTACCTATACAGTGTGGCACTAATGATGAGTGTCACCATGATGAATGACACCAATGTCATAGGAGACATCCAGACAAAGCTATAGCTCAGGCAATGCTAAGGAGCAGCACAGATGCCACTATTCATCACTTCCCTCTATGACTATAAGGCAACACTCTTTACCCTCTTATCACAGGAAGAATGGCCAGGCAATGGAATGGGCTGCCCAGGGAGGTGGTTGAGTCACCAACCCTGGATGCCTTTAAAAGTTGTTTGGATGTGGTGCTTGAGGATATGGTTTAAAGGTGAACTTTGTAGAGTAGGGTTAGCAGTTGGACTGCCATCCCAATCTGAGGGTCTTTTCCAACCTGAATGTTTCTGTGATTAAGCTGTGTTCTCCCTGAATCTCTCCCTTTCAGGTGTCTGGATTCTGGCATGGCAATTATTTGCTTGGGTTTGTTTGGTTGGGTTTTTGGTTTTGTGGTGTTTGTGTTTTGGTTCTTGTGTGGTTTTTTTGTTTGTAGGTTTTTTTGTTTTAATTTCATTATTGTTGGTTTTTGCTGTTTTGTTTGGGGCTTGTTCTTTTCTTTTAGTAGAACTTGTCATCTAGTGACAGGACAGAAGGGCATGGCTGAAGCTGCACCAGGGGAGGGTCAGGATGGATATTAGGAAACACTTCCTCACAGAAAGGGTGATTAGGCACTGGAATGGACTGCCCAGGGAGGTGGTGGAGTCACCATCCCTGGAGGTCTTTAAGAAAAGATTGGGTGTGGCACTTGGTGGCATGGTTTAGCTGATGTTGTGGTGTTAGGTTATAGGCTGGACTTAATGATCTCAGAGATCTTTTCCAGCCTCAATGATTCTGTGAAAAAAACAGGACTGGGTAAAAGTAACCCAGAGCATCACTATGCTATTTTATCAATGTACACATCCATGCCACTTCTGCTCAGCACATTTCAAGCATTCACTACCCAATCTGCTGTACAAATAGAGGCTCAGAATGTAAAGCTATGGTGCTTCCAGAGTCAACTTTGTCAGGTAATTTCTAATTCCCCGATTGGAGTCCAAACAGAACTCCAAGAAATAATAGTTATGAAGCCTTTTCTTGGTGCTTCTCTCAATATAACACAGATAAAATTGGTAAATAACAATTTTAAAACTTCAGGGTGCAAGGAATCTTGTATAACTCTAGAAACTGTTTCACAGATTAAAATCCTTAACAATACTTCCAAATCTTTTTTCTAGAAATGTCCATTACCTAATATCACAGTATCACAGTATCCCCAAGGTTGGAAGAGACCTCAAAGATCATCAAGTCCAACCCATTCCCACAGACCTCAAGACTAGACCATGGCACCAAGTGCCACATCCAAACCTGCCTTGAACACCTCCAGGGATGGTGACTCCACCACCTCCCTGGGCAGCCCATTCCAGTAGGGAATGACTCTCTCAGTGAAGAACTTTCTCCTCACCTCGAGCCTAAACTTCCCCTGGTGCAGCTTGAGACTGTGACCTCTTGTTCTGGGGCTGGTTGCCTGAGAGAAGAAAGCAACCTCCTCCTGGCCACAACCACCCTTCAGGCAGTTGTAGACCTAATAGACTGTTTCAAGCTACTGGAAAATTCAAGTATTCACTATACTCTAAAATTTTATCACTGTGTAACAAAGTACAGGTGCAAAATGCTGCTGAGCCTGCTGTGTAAGCAAGATGGATACAAATCAGACTGAAATCAGAGGTGACATCACTTGAATAGTGTAATCAAGATTTACCATTTAGCCTGACTTTAAGTTTGTTTTCTAAACTGACAGCAATGACCCACCTCTAATATTAATTGGTGTGACAACAGACTTTATCACAAAACTAGATGTATTAAGGATGCAATTTTAACAGAAATTTCTCAGAAGACACTGAAAAATGTAGCTTGCATTCCAGCCAAGCTGTTCAAGAGGGTTGAATTAAACAAAATAAAAACAAAACCAAGAGATTATTTTTGGTTGTGGAAGAATTATGTAAATACATTTCTGATGTTCTAAATCTTTTCCGTAAGGTTCAAAGCACCCAGAAACAGCAATTCCAACAAATGCACCCATAAAAGCAACTGTTAGCATAGGAGGAGTTTGCTCCAGCTCTAGGACTGCAGTTGCCCTTTATTATCAAGGTATTTTTCTGTACACATTATATATATGGCCAGTGACACCCCAAAGGACATAAAACCTTGTTATAAACCTACAGCACTGTTCTCGACAGAGCTTCCTAACATGATGGTGCAGCCTGGTTTTGAAAATTGTCTTTAAAAATAGCTTAAAAAGCAACACAGAGGGATGTTTCTAGTTAATGCAAGGGATTTTTTTTCTCAATAAGCACTGTCCAGAAACAAAGAAATGGGATTCAGAAAAAATCTCTTAATTCAAATGTTAAGGGGCTGCTTACTAATACTAAAAGGTGTATTACAAAAAGTATATACTTGAGGGATCCTGTTTATTAGAATGCACTCTGTGCACTTCAGCTGCTTAAGTACTCTGACCACAAAAGAAGAGTGCTTTGCAGGAAGCTTAGCAATGTTTGCAGCTCAGCCAGCACCACAGGTACATCACACAGCACTTCCTATCAGGAATCAAGCCTCTCACCAAGCACTTTATATCTTGCCTCATTAACTTGAACGAGGCTTTGCACGCTGCTCAGGACTTAAGAAGCAGAAGGCATTCAGCCAAGTGTGCACATCTGGCTGAGGTTCCAGCAGCAACATCTATACACTCTTCCCACTTCACCAGTTACCAGCCTCAGAGAGATGGGTTGGCTCAGGCTCTGCCATCTGCAGCCTCTCCAAATATTCCTTTCTCCAAGCAGCAGAGACACACTTCCTGACTGCAGCAGGGTTCTATTAGAACATAGTCAACAATGAGATCCAGGTATAAAAATAAGCTTGAGCCTGACTTTCAGCATTTCTTTTAATAGCAGGCCATTATTTCAGCTGTGTGGTATGAGCCCAGGCATACACCGTGCACGCTGATGTGACTGCCTTTTATTTTTTGCTTTGAATTTTCCACTCTGTTTGTTTTCTTGCAAAATTCCAGATAGAACAGATTAGACTATTTCAGTTGCTCTGCTCACACACACATACAGAGCTCATCCTGTTTGGTTTGGGGCTTTTTTGCTTTTTTTTCTTTTGGGGGGTGGGGGGAGGATGTTGTTTGTTTTCTTGTTTTCTGTTGGTTTTGGTTTGTTTGTGGGTTGGTTTTTTTGTTTGGTTGGGTTTTTTTAAAACACAATGAGACTCTAAGTAGTGAGGAAGAAAAAGTCTCCCAACTAATAGTCTTTACATCTTAACAACTGAAAAAATTCCATCCAGAACCAACCACCATAACTAACAAAACACAACTTCCCTCCAATTAACTGACATTTACAATGACTGAAACAAGTCATGTCCATAGCCCTCAGCCTGCTATGTAACACTCACTTCCCTACTCGGCAAGAAGCAAATGCAGACAGTGCAGAGTTACAGCAGGCTGAAAAAGCTGCTCTTTTCCATGCTTAGGGCAATGAAGTCCAAAAGAGGAGTCAGAAAAGCTCGCCAAAAAAAAGCAGAAGCTTCCTTCTAACAAGAGTTGTTTTCAGCACAAGAATCCACTCGGTATAGACAAGTGCCACTAAACCCAACTTAGCTAATGTATTCTTGAATCAACATCAACAAAGACCTACCACTTCTCCAAGGTTTCCTCTCTGAAAGCACTTAAACTGGCACTCCCATCGGGCAGTAGTGTGGACTGAGGCAGAGAGAAAAAAAATCCTAAGCACAGCTATTTCCATCTTGAGTTAGCTGCTAGTTTATCTAGGCCACACAATAAACTGCAACCACACACCCAATTCAATTTTGTTGCCCAATTCATTCAAGAGGTATCTGCAAAGCAATTCTGATCTCAGTTTGATGATTTTACATTTGGGGAGGGGTGGGGAAGGCTTGCTCTGTCGCAGTTCTCACCAACTTCCAATGGAGTCAAGGAGGTATTCTAAACCATAAATCTAACAGGGTACCTGTTTTAAAGGTAGGCAAGAACTACTTCTTCCTCTAAAATAAGCTGGTGACTGTCACATTTTCAGTCTCACTTACACTTTTTCTTGAACTTC